>OX328127.1:93630023-93891014 GCA_946811695.1 Gonocerus acuteangulatus | reverse complement strand
TAGTGGAGTACTTGGAATATCGTTCTGTGGATGTGGTATTTGGTGGAGAACTGGGAATTGCGTTCTGTTGATGTGGTGGTTGGTGAAGCAATGGAAGACTTTCTGCTGATGTATTTGTTGGTGGAGAACTGGGAATTGCGTTCTATTGATGCGGTGGTTGGTGAAGCAATGGAAGACGTTCTGCTGATGTATTAGTAGGTGGAGAACTGGGAATTGCGTTCTATTGATGTGGTAGTTGGTGAAGCAATGGAAGACGTTCTGCTGATGTATTTGTTGGTGGAGAACTGGGAATTGCGTTCTATTGATGTGGTGGTTGGTGAAGCAATGGAAGACGTTCTGCTGATGTATTTGTTGGTGGAGAACTGGGAATTGCGTTCTATTGATGTGGTGGTTGGTGAAGCAATGGAAGACGTTCTGCTGATGTATTTGTTGGTGGAGAACTGGGAATTGCGTTCTATTGATGCGGTAGTTGGTGGAGTAATGGAAGCGCGTCCTGAGGATGTGGTGGTTAGTGGAGAACTGGTAATGGTGGTCGGTGGATATGGTGGTTGGTGGGGAACCAGTAATGGTATGCTGTGGAGTTCTGGGAATGGTTTTCTGTGGATATGGAGATTTCGGAATGGTGTTCTAGTGATGTGGTGATTGGTGGAGAACTGAGAACGAGTGAGAGTTGAGAATGGAGGGACGGGAGGACTGCGGAAGAGCGAAGAGGCGGAATACAAAAAGATGAAAGATAAACTCCCATCTCTACTTGACAGCTGTAGCCTTCCTCTTGTTCCGACCCCAGTCCCTCCAGCAGCTCTCCTTTACTACAGGCACGCAGCGGGGTAAATACAAGTCAGCTGATTTCTGCCTTTACGTACGTTATTAACCTTCGACAAATTATACTAATGATTAAGTTCCATAAAATTATTACATATTCAATTTCATTTTTAGCACCTGGCAAATTTGTGTTCGCCTTGTTGGTTTTTTTTTTTTTTTTTTTTTTTTTTTTTTTTTTTTTTTTTCACGGCGCATCTACTTCTAGGTCATTAGCGCCGATTCGCCTTGTTGGTGTTGGGAAAAATATTCATGAGGCATATATACATAGGACGCAAGCTACATATTGCTATATGGAAAGGAGCTACACCGCTGGAGAGAGATCCCGTTTCACAAACCATACATGTGATCCACAGCGAAGAAAATTAAAACCATATGTGTGTGTGTACGCGCGCGTGTATTTAACTGTATTTCCGAGACTTTCATTCATTATTGGAACTCAGTAGTGCCTTCTGAAAGTCCTAAAATACATTTTTTAAGCAGATCTATTTAGTAAAAGATCTATTTCGGTGGGAATTTTGTATTCCACTGTGTTGCAACGGAAGAATGATGCGTAGATGAATGTATTCCACTGTGTTGCAACGGAAGAATGATGCGAAGATGAATGTATTCCACTGTGTTGCAACGGAAGAATGATGCGAAGATGAATGTATTCCACTGTGTTGCAACGGAAGAATGATGCGAAGATGAATGTATTCCACTGTGTTGCAACGGAAGAATGATGCGAAGATAAATGTATTCCACTGTGTTGCAACGGAAGAATGATGCGAAGATGAATGTGTATTACATTATTTAGAAATAAAGTTACGGGTTAAAAAAAAATCCCGTGAATTAAATTTTCCGCTTTGGAGCTGAAAGTGGAAAGCCAGACCGACAAAGGTCCCCCTCCCTTTGCTCCTATTTTCCGAATTCCCCCTTGTTAGCGGCCCCTTACCTATTTCCCCTTAAATTGCTAACTTCTCCAACTTCCAGCGCGGTTTTTCCCGGCTTCTTCTTATAGTTATGTCCCCCCCCCCCCAATAAAATGTCTGCCCTCCCCCTCCCTTCCTCGACGGTATGACCCACTTTCATACAACAAATACATTTGCTTCTTAATGGATTCTTAAACTTTTAAAAAGGAATTTATGGGGTATTCTCCTAATAGGGTTTTAAGAAATTACTATAATTTTATGAATATATTTGTATTCAGATATCTTTATTTAATTTTTTACTTTACATTAATCATAGTATTATAAACACTTGAGTTGACATTGCGTCAATATTTACAACAACCGCCCATTATCAGCTGTTAATGCTCAAATGTTCACTATAATCTATTATCACTTGATCATAATACAATGATTACTATAACCGCCCATTATCACCTGTTAATGATACAATGATTACTCTAACCGCCCATTATCAGCTGTTAATGCTCCAATGTTTTCTGTAATCGTTCGTTTTCAGCTGTTAATGATATAACGTTCACTATAATCGTCCATTATCACTTGATCATGATACAATGATTACAATAACCGGTAATTATCAGCTGTTAAAGATACAATGTTTACAACAAACGTCCATTACACAGAATAAAAATGGTATTTTCCAAAAACTCCATACATATATTCTTATGTATTTCGACACGCTGAGTCCGAATCCGGAGTCCGTTTCAACCCAGCACGTCAGGTTTGAGGGTATATGAAGAAAGTCGTTCATGAAGAAATAACTAGAGCTTCCACAGTTTTGATGATCGCTGAATTAGAATCCAAGGTGTGTTTACCCCATCGGCGCAAAATCAAGGTAATTTCATGGAGAAATATGTCTATTTGGCAAATAATGAATTTTTGAGTGCAGATTCATTTTTTTGCAAAATTGACATATTTGTCCTTGAAATGACCTTGATTTTCAGCCGATGAGGTAAAGCAGACCTTGGATTTGGATTCAACGTGTCGAAATACCGTCTATGGTTTCTTTGGAAAATATCACATTTTTTATTTTGTGTTTATGTTATGAAGCTGTCATTGATACAATGTTTACTACAATCGTCCATTATCAGCTGTCAATGATGCAATGTTTACTATAATCATTGCCTGATGATAACGGACAGTAAGACTGGCCTATGACAGTAACTGCAGTGGTGGAGCAAACAGCAAATCTATTCTAATGCTATGTTAAACCGATGCAGGAGCATTGCGGCTTCCCACACAAAGCAACATTAAGATGGATTCTCAGACCTTGCAATAGAATCTAGACCAACCAACTTCTTGGCCATTACATCCGACAAGCATAAACAGCCTAAGCTGGTGTAGTTCCGAAGAAAGAAAAACAGTATTTAATGTTTTCAAGTTCTGTATTAGCATGAAGTGATAACACTATCATGAGAGTTAGTTTAGACTTAACAATCGCCAGGAACATTCCACGTACCTAGGGTTTAATTTTAAGGATTCGAAAGACACTCTGTGGATAAAAGGTTGATAAACTACATAAAATTCATCAACAATCAAAAATATTTTTCAATTTTGGTTTTTAAAAGGTTTCTATTGCACTGTCAACAGCTGCCGATACGAACCAAGGAGCATTGGACACTATTCGAAGTACCCTGTGTTCAAATACTTGTTGACGTTTTTTAAGTGTGTGCTTTTGGCACCAAACCAGACCGGACATGCGCACGTTAGTATGGGTAGTATTGTCGATTTGTATAGCAGTGTACCCGAGGTGTGTTTTAGGGGAGTTTTTATATTTATTAATGGATACATTTGTACATGTCGCCAAGTTAGTCTTGGTTCTAGATATACTCCGAGATAGAATATACTCTAGTCTGAAGAATCTTTTTAAAAAAGAACATGTTTTAGGATAAGCGAGTATAATAATACATAAAATGTACAAATAGAAAGTTAATAATTCTGGATAAAATAAACTTAGACACAAAATATATTAATATTTTAAACCATTTCTATTCTTTTCAATCCTATTGCATTTACTGAAAATGAAAGTAATATTTATTTTAGTGTATATTTTATATTCTACTTGAGGAATCAAATATAAAAATACAATATATGTAGATATTTCTGCCATACGTAGAAGCTGATTAAAGTGGGATATATCTAGAAGGCAATTTTCCAGCGAGGTACAATCATAGAGCTACAAAAGGCTGGGAAAAAGATGAAGTATTTCGTCAAGTCAAAGGGCTCGGGGAAAATTCGCTTGTCCTTTAGTCTGGGAAAATTCTCTCGACTATTTTCCCCACGGGAAACCCCCGTTTTTCCTTAGTTTTCCTTTTCATTTCAATTCCTGAGTCCATGACCACCGTCTGAAGGCTGGTTATATATTGTATTGTAGCTGACGTATCGTACGGCTAAAGGAACGGCAGAACTGCTAAATAACATGTTTTCCTTACAAATACTCACAAAAAACATACGCCCCCATGGAGTGATTTGGAACCTCAGGACTTGAAAATACTTTTTCTTTTTTCGAACTTGAGAGAAGCTTTAGTAATTCTAAGCTCGGTTTACTACTTATTAAATTCAATATCTGCTAGATTAAATATCAGAGAGAACCGAGATTTTGGCGGGAATTTTCCATGAGATTAATGGAAAGTCTAGTCTATTTTGGTAGGTTTGTGTGGTTAAGGGTAAGTTTGTACTCTAGGGACTAACTCTACATATATGTGGTTCACTAATGAATACATTTTTATCTCTATGCCCTCAGTGTTTCCATTTCTCTAAGCAACAATCATAATAGCTGGATAAAAAATGAAATGATAAATACATGCTTGATAATTACACGTTTTAATGGTCCCTTAAAGTTCCCTCAATCATTTCAGACAAAAGATGCAATAATTTTAAATAGAAAATAGGGAAAATGGTACAATGTTACCCCAAGAGCATGGCTAACTTTGTATCGCCTTTAATTGTTGTTTTGCCTAATTTATAGTAATTTTGACACTATTCAATGCTACAAGAAATATATCTAGACTAATGGTGAATTATTTAACTTAACTTGTAAAATATAACATTATAATTGCCCTTGTATTAGCAGTTTAATGCAAATTTGTGGTACAAAGTTACGCCAATTAAAAATGAAGGCTGTAATAAATTTAAAATTTGAAAGGCCGGTAGATATTCTCATGATATATGGGTTCTCGAATATCGGAAATTACATATGGTCACCTTGATGTGGTATTTTGAGTATATATATATATATATATATATATATATAATATATATATATATATATATATATATAATATATATATATATATATATATTACTTCCTCTAAAAATACGGCAGTTCTTCTAAATGTGTATTCGTCCCCTAAGAGACTGCAGGGGGCCGAACCTCCCCCCCCCCCCATCACCAACAGCTGCTGAGATATTGATTCTAATTCGTAGAGACTATTGTAGATGTCGCTACATTCTCTTTGCTCATATCAAATCTTATCGACCAGTCAGAAATTTCATACTCATTCTGGTTTCATTTCTGCTAGACTTAAACTCTCCATTTTATTCTTTTCCTTATTGGTGTAATTATCCATTTTTTTCATTGGATTAACCCTTTCCTTACGCAAAGAGCTTTGAGGAGATGTGTTCCCCTGTACGGGATGCTCGCACCCGGCTTCGGTCCCCCTGTACGGGATACTTCTCCCTCTCTCGGTCACAGCTCCTCGACTTTCAGCGATCTCCTAGACGTACTTAAACTCGTCTTTTATAATTTTTATTTTTATTTTGCTTACATTGATTATTAATTTTTATTTACGCTGAATTAGTCGTAAGAAATGCTGTTAGGAATGTACAGAAGCATTCAAACAATCGGTATTTTGATTATGGTTGACCGGGTAACTGGGCGGAGAAGACAACGAGTTCTAATTAGACTCAAAAACTTCATTCAAATGCCATCTAGTAATAGGCAGGAATACAATACGGTAACGCTAGATAGCTCTAAAGTCGAGAAATGAGAAGATAAAGAATGCGAGAGATACGCCGAGTTCTCGACTGCTGTACAAGTCCACGGTACGTGGGTCCCGTCTTCCTTCGACTTCTACACAAGTCCACGGTATGTGGGTCCCGACCGCTCGCGACTGTTGGAGCAGTCCACGGTACGGAAAGGGTTAATTATTCTGTTTATTAGTCCTGCATTTATGTTTTCTCATTTCTTGGACGAAGGCCACCGAAGAGTAGTCAAAACGTGATTAATATACATTTTGACTAAAATCCTATTGTGTTTCCCAACTATTTCTTCGACGGTTAACTATCAACACCTGATTATGTTATTTAATGTTTTAAAGCCGTGAAAACAGAAACGTAAGAAAAAAATAACTAATTTCCTTATAATCAATGTAGTTTTATTAAAATACTAGCCGAATACTTCGTCCTTCGTCACGGCAGATAAGTAGTTACTTTATTGCGTTAAGTAATGTATCATCAAAATTAACGCTACTACATAATTTTGTGTAGTTTATTATAGCACGGTTCCCGTCATACTATAAGTTATTCATCAATTGTTAAGTAATCAAAGTATAATGTTTCTTGACACTAGGGCGTTCCGGACCAGTGTCAAGAAACAGATAAGTCAGAGATAACCCGTTATCTGCAGGTTACCAGAAACAGGAGTTTAACCAGTAGATGTTAAAATGCGTTGTAAATTATAAATGGACGTTAAAATTTAAGAATTTATGTTTCCAAGACGTCATTTAGAAATACCCATTATACTTGCGAGTATTACCAAGAAGTGTTCTGACTGGGGATGCTGATGGGTTAGGAGGCTGTGCTAGGGTTTAGGATATTATTACCTCGGATGGACCATCACCAGGTATAGCGTAAACTCTATGAGGGACAAAATCACAGTTTATTTCTAGTAATTCAAGGACTGCCATCATAGTTTAATTGAACCGCAACTAAAAATAATATGAAATAGATACAGTACGGTAACAGCTGACCTGTTATCGTCCTAGCAACATATGCTGCCGAGGCTGTTCTGCTCTAACCAACTAAAAATTCAAAAAACTGCAAAAATACCTAAACATTTGAATATCAAAAAATCCTTTCTTAGCAAGAGTTTACGTTATAAAGGGAGCGTCCTTGGAAAATTTCAAAATTTTCTGTCAAGTGATTTGGGCTGGGTGATGATAGGTCAGTGAGTGAGTGAGTGGTGTCTAACAAATATATAGTAGATCACACGATCAAAACCTGAGTATATCTACCTTGGGATGGGAATAGATAAATCACTCGGAGAATTAATTCTAAATTCTAACCACACTATCCTTCCAACGGTGTGTTTATCTCTTCACACTATGTTCCCCTATATTCCTATCTTGGCGTTTCCCTTACAACACTCCTCTAAGAGTTTTAAGTCTGTCCTATGCACATTTCTTCCTTCACAACTTGTCTCCACTCCAATAACTTGACAGTTTTCGTCACAGCCTACTTCCTGTCCGACGGAAAAGTCCGATTTCCTCGGTTTACCCCAGACCGTTAATAATTGCTGCCAACATAACCAGTCTCTATATAATATAATATCATTAAGAAATACACCTGGAATTGTCTTTGGTTCCACGCCATTTGTCACCGATCCTATGCTATGATCCAGTTACTTCTAAATATTTATGCAACCAATTACCAATTGTTTCCTTGTTACTTAATGCTCACTCTTCCGTTCCGGTAAGCACCTAGTCATTTGGAGGGTAACTAACTTACAAAAAGTCGAGCTTTGGTCACGATTTTTAATAATAATACATTTTAAAATAAAAATAAGTTTTTACTGTCAACGAATCGTCTAGAATTTCAAGCCTGGTGCTATGGCCAAAAATTTACAGTATATTTATTAATTTCAGTGTGTTATTTATATATATATATATATATATATATATATATATACGTATCCATATTGAATCAGACAGAAGTTGTATCTATTATTTTGTAGGAGCAGGCTTTTTAGAGTGGTGTATTAGTTTCTATGTATATTGTTTGCCGGTTGAAGTTCAGATAGAGGAATGCTCTTATACCTGAGGAAGGATTGAAAGCCGAAAAGCAAAATATTAAGAATCGTTTGTTAAAAAAAAACACAATTGATGAAGTTGCAAAGATGGCGCAGTTCCATCGCGTCAGCCTCGTTGCCTTGACCACGGAGCAGGTGGGAGATGGGAGATGGGTAGTGGTGAGTGGGATCCATGTGGAGGAATCCACTGACTACAATAGACGAGGACGCTGAGATGGCGGAGTTCCATCGCGTCAGCCTCCTTGCTATAACCACGGAGCAGGTGGGAGATGGGAGATAGGTAGTGGTGAGTGGGATCCATGTGGAGGAATCCACTGACTATAATAGACGAGGACGCTGAGATGGCGGAGTTCCATCGCGTCAGCCTCCTTGCTATAACCACGGAGCAGGTGGGAGATGGGAGATGGGTAGTGGTGAGTGGGGTCCATGTGGAGGAATCCACTGACTATAATAGACGAGGACGCTGAGATGGCGGAGTTCCATCGCGTCAGCCTCCTTGCTGTGACCACGGGGCAGGTGGGAGATGGGAGACGGGTAGTGGTGAGTGGGATCCATGTGAGGAATCCACTCGCTACAATAGACGAGGACGCTGAGATGGCGGAGTTCCATTGCGTCAGCCTCCTTGCTATGACCACGGAGCAGGTGGGAGATGGGAGATGGGTACTGGTGAGTGGGATCCATGTGAGGAATCCACTCGCTACAATAGACGAGGACGCTGAGATGGTGGAGTTCCATCGCGTCAGCCTCGTTGCTATGACCACAGAGCAGGTGGGAGATGGGAGATGGGTAGTGGTGAGTGGGATCCATGTGGAGGAATCCACTCGCTACAATAGACGAGGACGCTGAGATGGCGGAGTTCCATCGCGTCAGCCTCCTTGCTATGGCCACGGATCAGGTGGGAGATGGGAGATGGGTAGTGGTGAGTGGGATCCATGTGGAGGAATCCACTCGCTACAATAGACGAGGACGCTGAGATGGTGGAGTTCCATCGCGTCAGCCTCGTTGCTATGACCACGGAGCAGGTGGGAGATGGGAGACGGGTAGTGGTGAGTGGGATCCATGTGGAGGAATCCACTCGCTACAATATCCATTAACTAATGGAGTGGAAAACGGAAAATTGCCTCACACTTTCCAACAATATCATCTTCAGGATTATTTATGGATGTAATTTACTTCAGGTTTCAATATTTATGGGTTTCATGCTTTTCTGGCAATTAACGGGATTCGGATAATTGCCAATCCATTCTGATAATCTCAAAGATCAATAAATTATGTGAAATTTCGCAAGTGCTAAAAATAACTGGAAGCGTCCGACGCAATTTCAGGACTATCTTCACTATTCACAAGGAAAAAGGTTCTCCAATTTCAGGATATTCTGAAGACCAGTAAGGCACCAATTCTTAACCCTTCAAACGCTCTGAGCGTATATGCGGGTATGAAAAGCAGCGCCCCTACCTCTCTAGACGCATATATGTGGTCTAACCCACACTTCACATCTGTGGAGATGCTCGGCCACCACGACAGTTATCGGTTAGAAGGTAAAGGTTAATGAAACAGCCATTTCTTTTCTTATTAAAATGGTACACACCTAAAGAATAAAAAAATTAACATTTTATCCCGTAGACGTCTACAGTCCAAGTCATTACAACTATTATGGTCTTCGAGTAGTGATCGTGTCATTATATTATTCTTGGTGAGGAAGTTAGTGATCGTGTCACTATATTATTCTTGGTGAGGAAGTTAGTGATCGTGTCACTATATTATTCTTGGTCAGGAAGTTAGTATTGGACGATATTATAATATTTGTAATAATGGGGGGTAATTATGGGTACCTAAGCTTTAGCAAAGCCTCAAAGAATGTTCTCAGCGAGTTGAAATTCGATGCTCAGACGCTGAAAGACTTCTGTCGACGTGCGGAGGTCGGAATCGGGGCCCGAGACCGTCCCTGGGCTCACTCTCTGCATTTTCTTTTTTGCAGGTAACAGACAGCTTCTAATGGGAAAATCAGGCAGCAAGCGCTATAATGACCACACTATCTCCCTAGTATGCCATCAGAACGTCTACAGTATTTAGGCATCTGGGCCCTCGTGGCCTGTTACGCGATTAGAGAGTTATTATGCTTTGAAGACTATCCGAAAGTTCATTCATGTTTGCAATCTATAACTAAGTGTTTCAGTCACAAATTCTGGCGAAAATCTTTAGTCTATAGAATTGGCTTTGTTTACGGGGCCTTAGCATGCAGTTCATTACCACCATGGTGTTTACAGGTTGCCACTCCTTCCAAACATCCATGGTGGTGCAGCATTTATATTTTCGGCGACCCTATAAATTAAAAAACGCAAGACGCGCGAGTCGAACCCTACTCCCTTTCCAGCCACGGGGAGATCCTTCCGTTAATAATCTTCCCATCTCCCGCCAATATTGATATAGAACGAGATTACTGAACGATGAACCAGATGCTGTATAGAGCATTACGTCATGACTATCTCTAACCCCTTCAGATCTATCTCTGGGATAGGATGACGTAGAAACAGCTGATTATCAGCTAGACCGAGATAACGGGATCAGCTGGTGATGCAATACACTCCAAATTATATAAAGCCTGATTCCGTTCTTCGTCGGCCTCTCTCCCGGCTGGTCCAGAGCTGCCCCGCCTTTGGGCGGGAATACAATCTTAAGCCATTGACCTATCAATAGATTTGATACAGTACTCCATGTAATACTAGCCTCATCCTGAAATCGGAGGCCCGGTGGCCGTGAGTGTTAAGGCGTGAGCGCTTAACACTCCGTGCTGAGGGTCGTGGACTCGATTCCCACTAGGGGTAGTGCCTTTTCTTTAGAAAAAAGAAAAGGCATCAGCCCTATCCTGGCTAGAAAAGGGTGGTAACCTTTAGATAACCCGTCCCAAAATTTGTAGCTAATAATAATGGACCTTACAATTTAAATTAAATAATCATTCGGAAATCTTCACGATTTTTTATAAACATTTTTCTTGCATCTAATTAACTACAAATCAAACCTTCCAAATTATATTGCATCCTTCAGGAATTCAGGCATCATACTGCAATTTGAGAAATTTTAAGTAATATTATTTATGAAGTATCATAAATATTGAATTCAATCATTACATAATATTAATAACAAGTAATACATTCAGGAAATTATAAGTAAACATAGGCATGTAACAACAGTATTATAAAATGAAGAAAATACGTTTAAATTCTTAACATAATTGGCTATTTTGTACGCCAATGAAATTACAGTATTAAGCCTGAAGAAGGAGAATTAACACTGAAATGTTGCAAGAAAATTGAATATAATATTTGGAAGATTCTACCCATTTCATCTCCATATATTTTTTACTATCTTCATATATTTTTTTTATTATTATATAAAACCTTTTTTCTATACATTCTTAATTTTCGCGTTTTAATCCGTGTGAATTCATAATACACGGGTTTTTTTCTATAGCGGTATCGATTTGCGGGTGTTCGACATAACGCCGAAATTCCTGAGCCGATTTCTGAAGCTATTCCTTCTGGAAAAGTCTTCAGCTCACCTACGAAATCTATCTCTCAGTTGCAGAATCATTTAGTAGTATTTGGTACAACTCGACTTAGGACAAGTTTCGAAAAGTCATCAATGGTCAGCCGATAAAATACCAAATGACAGAACGGAGTCATTTTATGCCGTTTCATGATTATCCATACACGGCTGATACATTCATACATAATGTAAAGATAGAACAGATCTTCTTGTACCTACTGCAATACAGGTTTATAAATAAAATGCACCAAATTCTGACAAACTGTTTTTTTTTTTTTTTTTTTTTTTTTTTTTTTTTTTTTTTTTTTTTTTTTTTTTTTTTTTTTTTACGGCGCTTCGACAGCTTGGCCATTAGCGCCATACACACAGACTGTATTAGTACAAATTATCATAAAGTCTGACAAAATTACTTTCCGACGGTACCAATACTTTGATGATATCCTAAATACCTCAAGAATATTTCACTTCAACCATTAACGAATGTTTGTCCTGGCGAATAGTTAATTTACGTTTGTTGGGTTTGTGAAACATTCGACACTAACAGAAATGAATTACTAGCATCATGGCGAATGAAGAAGGAAGCTCAAAGGGTCTGAACACCAAAAAATGGTAAAAATATAATATAAAGTAATGATGATTTTTAAAAAAGGTCGTATGATAGTTAAAAATATACTACTAAGATATTTAGTAATATGTATGTAATATATTCTCGAGTCATAAATATGTTAGTATGTCCAGGAAGGGGAGGACAAACCACAGTCGACATAAAAGTGTGCCTTTAGCAGCTAATGTGTAGCAGAGTATTTCCAAGATGGAAAGACGAAGGGATTACTGCACGACAAAGAAACCACTTTCAGATTCTCTTTTCAAGAAGGTTTTGCACCTTCAAAGCCCTTTTGCTCCTTTTTCTAATAGAACTCTTTGGTACTTCCGTCTGTTTTACTTTGAACGCTTTTAAGGTACATACGTCCTCCGTATGAAACACTAACACAAACATTTGTGCGCTAAAGAAATAAGAATGTTGTTATCGGGTTGTAGACGGAAACACACAGTGGAATAAAGGACATACGTGATAACGAATAAATGAAAATGCAATATGAATTGCCAAATCCGCAACAACACACGATACTTCTCCCAGAGTGTACAATAATGCAAACAAGTTAATAGTAAAACATCTAATTAGACAATATGCATTAAAATCCCCCACTAGTAGCAACTCCGTAATTTGACCGCTTTATTTTTGTTATCCCTATTGCCATTTGGGAATAAATTATAATAAAAATAGTTAATGTTTAGTCTTAATCTTTTGCAAAAAATGTAAACACATGTAAAAATGTAAAAGGAAATCTGAGGGCTTGTACACCAGACGGCACTTGTGCCAGCGTGACAGAAGGAGTGTCACTCTTCCTGTCTTAATGCTGTTCCCCCTACAGAGTCAAGAGGGACACATTTTTAGTTGAGTTGTGTCACTGAAATAAATAAATTCGCTGTTTATATGGTAGTATCGATGACAATTTGAAGAAAATTATCATTAATTCTTACATTAGTGGAACCTCAATAGCTAGATTTCTTCAGAATGTGCTAAAACAAACATTGATGTTAGCTGTGTATAATAAATCTGAGAGTACGACCTCTACATCAGAATGAAGGAAACAAAGAATAAATCAAAGACATCAGCTGTTACTATTTAAAGCTTGACAGGATTTATTGATGGGACAACAAAGAAGCGCCGACAACAATATAAGCTGCTGACATCGGCCGGATGTCAAACAACAATTACAAAGATGACAAGCTAATGAGGAGTTGTTTGGCATCGAGGTATAAACTCGGTCCGGTGTTTAGCCATTGGCACCATTCCAACGAGATATAACTCAGATGGGCGTCGCTAGCGCTATCTAGTAGCAATTATTAGTACTTCTCCAACGGGTACAAGCACTTTAGAACATTTACAAAAACAAAAACAAAAAAAAAAAAAAACATTCTCTGCCCAACGCTAAAATAAAAAATAAGCTTTTCTGTACCTGGAAGTTCGAGGGGTTTAATAACCTCTTTCATAATTAGAAGAAAATGAATGTAGTTTGTGTAGGATATCAAAATAATCTAAAATTCGTCCTTTATTAAAAATCTAAATATTACCAGTGCTAAGAAGAAAACTTAGTAGATGAGGAAGTAACATGGTGGAACAGTACTAAGGAATCACAAGAAATATTACCAGTGCTAAGAAGAAAACTTAGTAGATGAGGAAGTAACATGGTGGAACAGTACTAAGGAATCACAAGAAATATTACCAGTGCTAAGAAGAAAACTTAGTAGATGAGGAAGTAACATGGTGGAACAGTACTAAGGAATCACAAGAAATCTAAATATTACCAGTGCTAAGAAGAAAACTTAGTAGATGAGGAAGTAACATGGTGGAACAGTACTAAGGAATCACAAGAAATATTACCAGTGCTAAGAAGAAACCTTAGTAGATGAGGAAGTAACATGGTGGAGCAGTACTAAGGAATCACAAGAAATCTAAATATTACCAGTGCTAAGAAGAAAACTTAGTAGATGAGGAAGTAACATGGTGGAACAGTACTAAGGAATCACAAGAAATATTACCAGTGCTAAGAAGAAAACTTAGTAGATGAGGAAGTAACATGGTGGAACAGTACTAAGGAATCACAAGAAATATTACCAGTGCTAAGAAGAAAACTTAGTAGATGAGGAAGTAACATGGTGGAGCAGTACTAAGGAATCACAAGAAATATTACCAGTGCTAAGAAGAAAACTTAGTAGATGAGGAAGTAACATGGTGGAACAGTACTAAGGAATCACAAGAAATATTACCAGTGCTAAGAAGAAACCTTAGTAGATGAGGAAGTAACATGGTGGAGCAGTACTAAGGAATCACAAGAAATCTAAATATTACCAGTGCTAAGAAGAAAACTTAGTAGATGAGGAAGTAACATGGTGGAACAGTACTAAGGAATCACAAGAAATATTACCAGTGCTAAGAAGAAAACTTAGTAGATGAGGAAGTAACATGGTGGAGCAGTACTAAGGAATCACAAGAAATATTACCAGTGCTAAGAAGAAAACTTAGTAGATGAGGAAGTAACATGGTGGAGCAGTACTAAGGAATCACAAGAAATATTACCAGTGCTAAGAAGAAAACTTAGTAGATGAGGAAGTAACATGGTGGAGCAGTACTAAGGAATCACAAGAAATATTACCAGTGCTAAGAAGAAAACTTAGTAGATGAGGAAGTAACATGGTGGAGCAGTACTAAGGAATCACAAGAAATATTACCAGTGCTAAGAAGAAAACTTAGTAGATGAGGAAGTAACATGGTGGAGCAGTACTAAGGAATCACAAGAAATATTACCAGTGCTAAGAAGAAAACTTAGTAGATGAGGAAGTAACATGGTGGAGCAGTACTAAGGAATCACAAGAAATATTACCAGTGCTAAGAAGAAAACTTAGTAGATGAGGAAGTAACATGGTGGAGCAGTACTAAGGAATCACAAGAAATATTACCAGTGCTAAGAAGAAAACTTAGTAGATGAGGAAGTAACATGGTGGAGCAGTACTAAGGAATCACAAGAAATATTACCAGTGCTAAGAAGAAAACTTAGTAGATGAGGAAGTAACATGGTGGAGCAGTACTAAGGAATCACAAGAAATATTACCAGTGCTAAGAAGAAAACTTAGTAGATGAGGAAGTAACATGGTGGAGCAGTACTAAGGAATCACAAGAAATATTACCAGTGCTAAGAAGAAAACTTAGTAGATGAGGAAGTAACATGGTGGAGCAGTACTAAGGAATCACAAGAAATATTACCAGTGCTAAGAAGAAAACTTAGTAGATGAGGAAGTAACATGGTGGAGCAGTACTAAGGAATCACAAGAAATATTATCAGTGCTAAGAAGAAAACTTAGTAGATGAGGAAGTAACATGGTGGAGCAGTACTAAGGAATCACAAGAAATATTACCAGTGCTAAGAAGAAAACTTAGTAGATGAGGAAGTAACATGGTGGAGCAGTACTAAGGAATCACAAGAAATATTACCAGTGCTATGAAGAAAACTTAGTAGATGAGGAAGTAACATGGTGGAACAGTACTAAGGAATCACAAGAAATATTACCAGTGCTAAGAAGAAAACTTAGTAGATGAGGAAGTAACATGGTGGAGCAGTACTAAGGAATCACAAGTAATCTAAATATTACCAGTGCTAAGAAGAAAACTTAGTAGATGAGGAAGTAACATGGTGGAGCAGTACTAAGAATCACAAGTAATCTAAATATTACCAGTGCTAAGAAGAAAACTTAGTAGATGAGGAAGTAACATGGTGGAGCAGTACTAAGGAATCACAAGAAATATTACCAGTGCTAAGAAGAAAACTTAGTAGATGAGGAAGTAACATGGTGGAGCAGTACTAAGGAATCACAAGAAATATTACCAGTGCTAAGAAGAAAACTTAGTAGATGAGGAAGTAACATGGTGGAGCAGTACTAAGGAATCACAAGAAATATTACCAGTGCTATGAAGAAAACTTAGTAGATGAGGAAGTAACATGGTGGAGCAGTACTAAGGAATCACAAGAAATATTACCAGTGCTAAGAAGAAAACTTAGTAGATGAGGAAGTAACATGGTGGAGCAGTACTAAGGAATCACAAGAAATATTACCAGTGCTATGAAGAAAACTTAGTAGATGAGGAAGTAACATGGTGGAGCAGTACTAAGGAATCAGAAGAAATATTACCAGTGCTAAGAAGAAAACTTAGTAGATGAGGAAGTAACATGGTGGAGCAGTACTAAGGAATCACAAGTAATCTAAATATTACCAGTGCTAAGAAGAAAACTTAGTAGATGAGGAAGTAACATGGTGGAGCAGTACTAAGAATCACAAGTAATCTAAATATTACCAGTGCTAAGAAGAAAACTTAGTAGATGAGGAAGTAACATGGTGGAGCAGTACTAAGGAATCACAAGAAATATTACCAGTGCTAAGAAGAAAACTTAGTAGATGAGGAAGTAACATGGTGGAGCAGTACTAAGGAATCACAAGAAATATTACCAGTGCTATGAAGAAAACTTAGTAGATGAGGAAGTAACATGGTGGAGCAGTACTAAGGAATCACAAGAAATATTACCAGTGCTAAGAAGAAAACTTAGTAGATGAGGAAGTAACATGGTGGAGCAGTACTAAGGAATCACAAGAAATATTACCAGTGCTAAGAAGAAAACTTAGTAGATGAGGAAGTAACATGGTGGAGCAGTACTAAGGAATCACAAGAAATATTACCAGTGCTAAGAAGAAACCTTAGTAGATGAGGAAGTAACATGGTGGAGCAGTACTAAGGAATCACAAGAAATATTACCAGTGCTAAGAAGAAAACTTAGTAGATGAGGAAGTAACATGGTGGAGCAGTACTAAGGAGTCACAAGAAATATTACCAGTGCTAAGAAGAAAACTTAGTAGATGAGGAAGTAACATGGTGGAGCAGTACTAAGGAATCACAAGAAATATTACCAGTGCTATGAAGAAAACTTAGTAGATGAGGAAGTAACATGGTGGAGCAGTACTAAGGAATCACAAGAAATATTACCAGTGCTAAGAAGAAAACTTAGTAGATGAGGAAGTAACATGGTGGAGCAGTACTAAGGAATCACAAGAAATATTACCAGTGCTATGAAGAAAACTTAGTAGATGAGGAAGTAACATGGTGGAGCAGTACTAAGGAATCACAAGAAATATTACCAGTGCTAAGAAGAAAACTTAGTAGATGAGGAAGTAACATGGTGGAGCAGTACTAAGGAATCACAAGAAATATTACCAGTGCTAAGAAGAAAACTTAGTAGATGAGGAAGTAACATGGTGGAGCAGTACTAAGGAATCACAAGAAATATTACCAGTGCTAAGAAGAAAACTTAGTAGATGAGGAAGTAACATGGTGGAGCAGTACTAAGGAATCACAAGAAATATTACCAGTGCTAAGAAGAAAACTTAGTAGATGAGGAAGTAACATGGTGGAGCAGTACTAAGGAATCACAAGAAATATTACCAGTGCTAAGAAGAAAACTTAGTAGATGAGGAAGTAACATGGTGGAGCAGTACTAAGGAATCACAAGAAATATTATCAGTGCTAAGAAGAAAACTTAGTAGATGAGGAAGTAACATGGTGGAGCAGTACTAAGGAATCACAAGAAATATTACCAGTGCTAAGAAGAAAACTTAGTAGATGAGGAAGTAACATGGTGGAGCAGTACTAAGGAATCACAAGAAATATTACCAGTGCTATGAAGAAAACTTAGTAGATGAGGAAGTAACATGGTGGAGCAGTACTAAGGAATCACAAGAAATATTACCAGTGCTAAGAAGAAAACTTAGTAGATGAGGAAGTAACATGGTGGAGCAGTACTAAGGAATCACAAGTAATCTAAATATTACCAGTGCTAAGAAGAAAACTTAGTAGATGAGGAAGTAACATGGTGGAGCAGTACTAAGAATCACAAGTAATCTAAATATTACCAGTGCTAAGAAGAAAACTTAGTAGATGAGGAAGTAACATGGTGGAGCAGTACTAAGGAATCACAAGAAATATTACCAGTGCTAAGAAGAAAACTTAGTAGATGAGGAAGTAACATGGTGGAGCAGTACTAAGGAATCACAAGAAATATTACCAGTGCTAAGAAGAAAACTTAGTAGATGAGGAAGTAACATGGTGGAGCAGTACTAAGGAATCACAAGAAATATTACCAGTGCTAAGAAGAAACCTTAGTAGATGAGGAAGTAACATGGTGGAGCAGTACTAAGGAATCACAAGAAATATTACCAGTGCTAAGAAGAAAACTTAGTAGATGAGGAAGTAACATGGTGGAGCAGTACTAAGGAATCACAAGAAATATTACCAGTGCTAAGAAGAAAACTTAGTAGATGAGGAAGTAACATGGTGGAGCAGTACTAAGGAATCACAAGAAATATTACCAGTGCTATGAAGAAAACTTAGTAGATGAGGAAGTAACATGGTGGAGCAGTACTAAGGAATCACAAGAAATATTACCAGTGCTAAGAAGAAAACTTAGTAGATGAGGAAGTAACATGGTGGAGCAGTACTAAGGAATCACAAGAAATATTACCAGTGCTATGAAGAAAACTTAGTAGATGAGGAAGTAACATGGTGGAGCAGTACTAAGGAATCAGAAGAAATATTACCAGTGCTAAGAAGAAAACTTAGTAGATGAGGAAGTAACATGGTGGAGCAGTACTAAGGAATCACAAGTAATCTAAATATTACCAGTGCTAAGAAGAAAACTTAGTAGATGAGGAAGTAACATGGTGGAGCAGTACTAAGAATCACAAGTAATCTAAATATTACCAGTGCTAAGAAGAAAACTTAGTAGATGAGGAAGTAACATGGTGGAGCAGTACTAAGGAATCACAAGAAATATTACCAGTGCTAAGAAGAAAACTTAGTAGATGAGGAAGTAACATGGTGGAGCAGTACTAAGGAATCACAAGAAATATTACCAGTGCTATGAAGAAAACTTAGTAGATGAGGAAGTAACATGGTGGAGCAGTACTAAGGAATCACAAGAAATATTACCAGTGCTAAGAAGAAAACTTAGTAGATGAGGAAGTAACATGGTGGAGCAGTACTAAGGAATCACAAGAAATATTACCAGTGCTAAGAAGAAAACTTAGTAGATGAGGAAGTAACATGGTGGAGCAGTACTAAGGAATCACAAGAAATATTACCAGTGCTAAGAAGAAACCTTAGTAGATGAGGAAGTAACATGGTGGAGCAGTACTAAGGAATCACAAGAAATATTACCAGTGCTAAGAAGAAAACTTAGTAGATGAGGAAGTAACATGGTGGAGCAGTACTAAGGAGTCACAAGAAATATTACCAGTGCTAAGAAGAAAACTTAGTAGATGAGGAAGTAACATGGTGGAGCAGTACTAAGGAATCACAAGAAATATTACCAGTGCTATGAAGAAAACTTAGTAGATGAGGAAGTAACATGGTGGAGCAGTACTAAGGAATCACAAGAAATATTACCAGTGCTAAGAAGAAAACTTAGTAGATGAGGAAGTAACATGGTGGAGCAGTACTAAGGAATCACAAGAAATATTACCAGTGCTATGAAGAAAACTTAGTAGATGAGGAAGTAACATGGTGGAGCAGTACTAAGGAATCACAAGAAATATTACCAGTGCTAAGAAGAAAACTTAGTAGATGAGGAAGTAACATGGTGGAGCAGTACTAAGGAATCACAAGTAATCTAAATATTACCAGTGCTAAGAAGAAAACTTAGTAGATGAGGAAGTAACATGGTGGAGCAGTACTAAGAATCACAAGTAATCTAAATATTACCAGTGCTAAGAAGAAAACTTAGTAGATGAGGAAGTAACATGGTGGAGCAGTACTAAGGAATCACAAGAAATATTACCAGTGCTAAGAAGAAAACTTAGTAGATGAGGAAGTAACATGGTGGAGCAGTACTAAGGAATCACAAGAAATATTACCAGTGCTAAGAAGAAAACTTAGTAGATGAGGAAGTAACATGGTGGAGCAGTACTAAGGAATCACAAGAAATCTAAATATTACCAGTGCTAAGAAGAAAACTTAGTAGATGAGGAAGTAACATGGTGGAGCAGTACTAAGAATCACAAGTAATCTAAATATTACCAGTGCTAAGAAGAAAACTTAGTAGATGAGGAAGTAACATGGTGGAGCAGTACTAAGGAATCACAAGAAATATTACCAGTGCTAAGAAGAAAACTTAGTAGATGAGGAAGTAACATGGTGGAGCAGTACTAAGGAATCACAAGAAATATTACCAGTGCTAAGAAGAAAACTTAGTAGATGAGGACGTAACATGGTGGAGCAGTACTAAGGAATCACAAGAAATATTACCAGTGCTATGAAGAAAACTTAGTAGATGAGGAAGTAACATGGTGGAGCAGTACTAAGGAATCACAAGAAATATTACCAGTGCTAAGAAGAAAACTTAGTAGATGAGGAAGTAACATGGTGGAGCAGTACTAAGGAATCACAAGAAATATTACCAGTGCTAAGAAGAAAACTTAGTAGATGAGGAAGTAACATGGTGGAGCAGTACTAAGGAATCACAAGAAATATTACCAGTGCTAAGAAGAAAACTTAGTAGATGAGGAAGTAACATGGTGGAGCAGTACTAAGGAATCACAAGAAATATTACCAGTGCTAAGAAGAAAACTTAGTAGATGAGGAAGTAACATGGTGGAGCAGTACTAAGGAATCACAAGAAATATTACCAGTGCTAAGAAGAAAACTTAGTAGATGAGGAAGTAACATGGTGGAGCAGTACTAAGGAATCACAAGAAATATTACCAGTGCTAAGAAGAAAACTTAGTAGATGAGGAAGTAACATGGTGGAGCAGTACTAAGGAATCACAAGAAATCTAAATATTACCAGTGCTAAGAAGAAAACTTAGTAGATGAGGAAGTAACATGGTGGAGCAGTACTAAGAATCACAAGTAATCTAAATATTACCAGTGCTAAGAAGAAAACTTAGTAGATGAGGAAGTAACATGGTGGAGCAGTACTAAGGAATCACAAGAAATCTAAATATTACCAGTGCTAAGAAGAAAACTTAGTAGATGAGGAAGTAACATGGTGGAGCAGTACTAAGAATCACAAGTAATCTAAATATTACCAGTGCTAAGAAGAAAACTTAGTAGATGAGGAAGTAACATGGTGGAGCAGTACTAAGGAATCACAAGAAATATTACCAGTGCTAAGAAGAAAACTTAGTAGATGAGGAAGTAACATGGTGGAGCAGTACTAAGGAATCACAAGAAATATTACCAGTGCTAAGAAGAAAACTTAGTAGATGAGGAAGTAACATGGTGGAGCAGTACTAAGGAATCACAAGAAATATTACCAGTGCTATGAAGAAAACTTAGTAGATGAGGAAGTAACATGGTGGAGCAGTACTAAGGAATCACAAGAAATATTACCAGTGCTAAGAAGAAAACTTAGTAGATGAGGAAGTAACATGGTGGAGCAGTACTAAGGAATCACAAGAAATATTACCAGTGCTAAGAAGAAAACTTAGTAGATGAGGAAGTAACATGGTGGAGCAGTACTAAGGAATCACAAGAAATATTACCAGTGCTAAGAAGAAAACTTAGTAGATGAGGAAGTAACATGGTGGAGCAGTACTAAGGAATCACAAGAAATATTACCAGTGCTAAGAAGAAAACTTAGTAGATGAGGAAGTAACATGGTGGAGCAGTACTAAGGAATCACAAGAAATATTACCAGTGCTAAGAAGAAAACTTAGTAGATGAGGAAGTAACATGGTGGAGCAGTACTAAGGAATCACAAGAAATATTACCAGTGCTAAGAAGAAAACTTAGTAGATGAGGAAGTAACATGGTGGAGCAGTACTAAGGAATCACAAGAAATATTACCAGTGCTAAGAAGAAAACTTAGTAGATGAGGAAGTAACATGGTGGAGCAGTACTAAGAATCACAAGTAATCTAAATATTACCAGTGCTAAGAAGAAAACTTAGTAGATGAGGAAGTAACATGGTGGAGCAGTACTAAGGAATCACAAGAAATCTAAATATTACCAGTGCTAAGAAGAAAACTTAGTAGATGAGGAAGTAACATGGTGGAGCAGTACTAAGAATCACAAGTAATCTAAATATTACCAGTGCTAAGAAGAAAACTTAGTAGATGAGGAAGTAACATGGTGGAGCAGTACTAAGGAATCACAAGAAATATTACCAGTGCTAAGAAGAAAACTTAGTAGATGAGGAAGTAACATGGTGGAGCAGTACTAAGGAATCACAAGAAATATTACCAGTGCTAAGAAGAAAACTTAGTAGATGAGGAAGTAACATGGTGGAGCAGTACTAAGGAATCACAAGAAATTGAAGATACTCTCATTTAGGGACGGAAAAAAAATTCAAACACATATGGTTTCACTTAAGCCCTGTAAGACAATGCAGAGAATCATTTTTGCATGTTTATTTAAACTTGCCAAAGGCCGTTGTTCGATTCCCACTAGGGATCGAACAACATTTCTTTCGACAAATAGAATAGGCATTAGCCATAACCTGGCTACAAAAGGGTGTAATCAGTAGATAATTTTCCGTAAAATTCTTTGCCATTAATAAATAGATGTTAAAATTTAAATAATATATGTAAATATCCACTTTTAAGGGAAATACATCTTTGTTTTTCAGCTTACAGGTCTTTGTTTTTCAGCTTAAAGGTCTTTGTTTTTCAGCTTACAGGTCTTTTTAGTTTGGGCCGATATTTATTAAGTTTCCTTGAATTAAGGGAAATACATCTTTGTTTTTCAGCTTACAGGTCTTTTTAGTTTGGGCCGATATTTATTAAGTTTCCTTGAATTAAGGAAAATACATCTTTGTTTTTCAGCTTACAGGTCTTTGTTTTTCAGCTTACAGGTATTTTTAGTTTGGGACGATATTTATTAAGTTTCCTTGAATTAAGGGAAATACATCTTTGTTTTTCAGCTTACAGGTCTTTTTAGTTTGGGGCGATATTTATTAAGTTTCCTTGAATTAAGGGAAATACATCTTTGTTTTTCAGCTTACAGGTCTTTGTTTTTCAGCTTAAAGGTCTTTGTTTTTCAGCTTACAGGTCTTTGTTTTTCAGCTTACAGGTCTTTTTAGTTTGGGGCGATATTTATTAAGTTTCCTTGAATTAAGGGAAATACATCTTTGTTTTTCAGCTTACAGGTCTTTGTTTTTCAGCTTAAAGGTCTTTGTTTTTCAGCTTACAGGTCTTTGTTTTTCAGCTTACAGGTCTTTTTAGTTTGGGGCGATATTTATTAAGTTTCCTTGAATTAAGGGAAATACATCTTTGTTTTTCAGCTTACAGGTCTTTGTTTTTCAGCTTAAAGGTCTTTGTTTTTCAGCTTACAGGTCTTTGTTTTTCAGCTTACAGGTCTTTTTAGTTTGGGGCGATATTTATTAAGTTTCCTTGAATTAAGGGAAATACATCTTTGTTTTTCAGCTTACAGGTCTTTTTAGTTTGGGGCGATATTTATTAAGTTTCCTTGAATTAAGGGAAATACATCTTTGTTTTTCAGCTTACAGGTCTTTTTAGTTTGGGGCGATATTTATTAAGTTTCCTTGAATTAAGGGAAATACATCTTTGTTTTTCAGCTTACAGGTCTTTTTAGTTTGGGGCGATATTTATTAAGTTTCCTTGAATTAAGGGAAATACATCTTTGTTTTTCAGCTTACAGGTCTTTGTTTTTCAGCTTACAGGTCTTTGTTTTTCAGCTTACAGGTCTTTTTAGTTTGGGGCGATATTTATTAAGTTTCCTTGAATTAAGGGAAATACATCTTTGTTTTTCAGCTTACAGATCTTTTTAGTTTGGGGCGATATTTGTTAAGTTTCCTTGAATTAAGGGAAATACATCTTTGTTTTTCAGCTTACAGGTCTTTGTTTTTCAGCTTAAAGGTCTTTGTTTTTCAGCTTACAGGTCTTTTTAGTTTGGGGCGATATTTATTAAGTTTCCTTGAATTAAGGGAAATACATCTTTGTTTTTCAGCTAACAGGTCTTTGTTTTTCAGCTTAAAGGTCTTTGTTTTTCAGCTTACAGGTCTTTTTAGTTTGGGGCGATATTTATTAAGTTTCCTTGAATTAAGGGAAATACATCTTTGTTTTTCAGCTTACAGGTCTTTGTTTTTCAGCTTACAGGTCTTTGTTTTTCAGCTTACAGGTCTTTGTTTTTCAGCTTACAGGTCTTTTTAGTTTGGGGCGATATTTATTAAGTTTCCTTGAATTAAGGGAAATACATCTTTGTTTTTCAGCTTACAGGTATTTTTAGTTTGGGGCGATATTTATTAAGTTTCCTTGAATTAAGGGAAATACATCTTTGTTTTTCAGCTTACAGGTCTTTTTAGTTTGGGGCGATATTTATTAAGTTTCCTTGAATTAAGGGAAATACATCTTTGTTTTTCAGCTTACAGGTCTTTTTAGTTTGGGGCGATATTTATTAAGTTTCCTTGAATTAAGGGAAATTTTTTCGAATAAAGATTCGTCCTTTATTGTTTTAAGTAAACCACATTCGGTACTGTTTTGGTCTTGTCTGGACCATTTATTCGTATGGCCTTAGTTATAACAAAATTATTGTGATAATATCATTTTTTAAGATATCTTTTTTTTTTCTAATTGAAAAGTTATTGAATTTCTCTGAAAAAAAAAAATGTGAAATGAAAGCTTATGATGTGAGATTTAAAATGAGAAGAGCTGTAGGTGTGTATAAGAGTTACCTTGAAATGGTATCTTTACTCCGAGATAAGGCTTTGATAAGAAGTTAAAAGATTTGCCGGTCCACATTAGAAAAGTGAAAGATATTTTCCTTAAGGCACTTTCAATAAACAGATTACTATCATCGAAGTTAGGCAATGTCGGGTGAGGTTAGTAATGGATGGGTGACCGATAGCAATGCAAGAGTGATGCCGTGTGCCAGGCACTAATAGTCCACATGTTGTCAGTATTAACTTTCCATTCATCAAAAATTTAAACAAGTAAGAAAAAAAAATCAATAATTATGTGAAACTGAAGAGAAATATCCAATGACCACCAGGTTTTAGTGTTGTCACAAAGCTTAGAGGGCTTTTATACGGCCATATTTGCGATTACGTTTTGAAATATTTTATACAATTTATATTGACAACATAAAAATTGAAAATGACAGCTGATACTTGAGAGTTGTCGATTTAAAATGGCGCGGAATGAATGTGACACAGGATGGATGGTGTGAGAGAGGGAGATGAGATGCATAGAGGTAGGGACTCCTGTCAACAGCGAGGTCTCTCCAATCTAGTGCAGATGAATGGGCGTCGATCGCTCTCTCTTCGTTCAAACTGAATGAATATATTGAGAGGTTCTAGAGAACTTCCTACCTCTATGTACTACAGAAACAGGTAGCTTTTCCAAGAGTGCTCTTTAATCAAGCGGCTCTCCATAAACTTCAAAACACTTTAGCAGTATTTTCATCCCTATTATTGTTTTTTTTTTTTTCGAAATGATTTTTTTTTAGCTAATTTTAAGAGATTATTGAGATTATAAAGTGGAGAGAAACAGAGGCGATGGAGCGGGAATTTTCTCTGGAACATCTCAATGACCGATCAACTGTCTCTTCAAAATGAATGAAAATGCTTAGAGGTTAAACTGTTCTTTCTACCTCTATGTACAATATATTCTATGAAATAAAACATTAAACTTGAGATTTCGACATGTATATTTCACACTCTTTGTAGTGTTCTACTGGGAATTGCGGTATTAAGTTAGAAGCAAAAATAATTATTCAAAAAAGCATTTTGAAAAAAATATGTCCTTTCTTTTTAAAACTAGGAGGAGTTGCAATTCATAATCGTATAAAACATTAAGTTATACTTCCGACGTTTCGAACCTGTTTAGGTTCATCATCAGGCATCTTAAATTAAATCAAGTCTACAATAATTTCGATAATTTCTTTTTAAGGGCTAAAATATTGGATTTGAGATTAAAACGTTAATTCTGTGTAAGATTCACACTGTAGACCTTAACATGACATAATTTAAGATGCATGAAGATGAACCTAAACAAGATGGAAACGTCGCAGTTATAACTGAATGTTTTAAAGAATTTTCGGGCGCAACTCCTAGTAGTTACTTCAAACAATATTTATGTTAATATAGTAGTTCTCTACTAGAGAGTAGAACAGTCTAGTTCTCGCCCATTTCTCAGCTAAGCTGTCTGAACTACCCGTCTTGTTGAGGATTGTGTCTAGTTATGCGGCTCCTGCGTGACGGACTTTACTTCTACAGTTGTAGATACCTTAGAGTGGTCAGCTTGGTCTTTTAAGGTAATCCATGTTTGTTGATAGACCTGCATGTAACACCTGTTTGCTGCTTGGGGCCTTGCAATCCCTGTGTACATCGTCCTGACTGCAGCGGAGAAGGTAGGATAGGGTTGTGTAACTCCGAAGGGTACCGGATGGTCCTGTTCCACTCGGCATATCCTTATAGGACCGGCTTGCGCAAGAGGGCGGCGACAATGCCCTCGCAATGTGGGCGCAAAGCGGCGGAGGCAGACCGGTATCAGGGCACCGTTAGTGGCGCAATCTCGCGCCTTGGCTAATAACCATATCGCAACTACAATAATATCTTTATAAATAAAATAGTTTAACTAATCGGTTAGCGCAATGAAAGAGCACTGGACTAATATGCTGGAGGACCTGAGTAAAAAACTCAATCGCAGTGAAGATTTTATGTTCTGGTGTTTTAGATTCGGGATCGTGAACCGACTCTAGGCCCAGCTTTAATTAATTAAATATTGGGTTCCTGCAAAGGGGGAAATCAGGCGGCCGGAGCATAGTACCGACCACACTATCTCCCTAGTGTGGCTTATGGCCAAGAATCAGACACCTCAACTCCCCTGTTACGGGACTGATTGATGCCTTCACGCAAAAACTCGGAGCAGGTAGAGTTGTAAATACAGCGATTTACGAAAATGATAATCGTAAATAGAGCGTGTTTCGCAGGTAGAATACAATATTGTGCGGGGTGAAACTAGGCATACAATCTAGTTAAATATTATCAACCTCACGTTTTTATCTGTTTTTGTTCCAGACAATGCTGTATATCGAAAAAAAGTGTTTTTAATTAATAAAAATAAAAATGAATATAAATAAATAAAAATGAATGAATATAGCTAAATTATAATAAACAAAAAAATAACATAATAAAAAATAACAAAGGGAAAAAATCAAATATATTTATATTTCGTCCCTACCATGTCAAACTATCGAATATGAAAAATCTCGTTTTCAGATTCGAGACTTTGCTCTTGGATTGCGGACGATACGGCTTGTCGCAACTCTAACCCCTTTAGAATAGCCTTTATTGCCTAAAATAAAGTATCGAATAAGACCATTTTTCAATATATTACTTCGTCCATGGATAGAATATGTTCCTTCGCCAGTTTGCTCCGATTTTCATATTCGATATTTTGGTAGGGATATATGTGGTTTTGTACGGATATCTGGTTCTTGCATCTATGCTCCAAAGACAATTACTGGAGCAGTAATTGTCTCCAAAGCAACATTGTATTAAATACGCAAACTCTGTTTAATCAAAAATTACACTATACACGAGTTTAGTATGGTTTTAGGGTGCTGATGACCTAGTAGTTTTAGGGTGCTGATGACCTAGTAGTTTTAGGGTGCTGGTGACCTAGTAGTTTTAGGGTGCTGATGACCTAGTAGTTTTAGGGTGCTGATGACCTAGTAGTTTTAGGGTGCTGATGACCTAGTAGTTTTAGGGTGCTGATGACCTAGTAGTTTTAGGGTGCTGATGACCTAGTAGTTTTAGGGTGCTGATGACCTAGTAGTTTTAGGGTGCTGATGACCTAGTAGTTTTAGGGTGCTGATGACCTAGTAGTTTTAGGGTGCTGATGACCTAGTAGTTTTAGGGTGCTGATGACCTAGTAGTTTTAGGGTGCTGATGACCTAGTAGTTTTAGGGTGCTGATGACCTAGTAGTTTTAGGGTGCTGATGACCCAGTAGTTTTAGGGTGCTGATGACCCAGTAGTTTTAGGGTGCTGATGACCCAGTAGTTTTAGGGTGCTGATGACCTAGTAGTTTTAGGGTGCTGATGACCTAGTAGTTTTAGGGTGCTGATGACCTAGTAGTTTTAGGGTGCTGATGACCTAGTAGTTTTAGGGTGCTGATGACCCAGTAGTTTTAGGGTGCTGATGACCCAGTAGTTTTAGGGTGCTGATGACCTAGTAGTTTTAGGGTGCTGATGACCTAGTAGTTTTAGGGTGCTGATGACCTAGTAGTTTTAGGGTGCTGATGACCCAGTAGTTTTAGGGTGCTGATGACCTAGTAGTTTTAGGGTGCTGATGACCCAGTAGTTTTAGGGTGCTGATGACCTAGTAGTTTTAGGGTGCTGATGACCTAGTAGTTTTAGGGTGCTGATGACCCAGTAGTTTTAGGGTGCTGATGACCCAGTAGTTTTAGGGTGCTGATGACCTAGTAGTTTTAGGGTGCTGATGACCCAGTAGTTTTAGGGTGCTGATGACCCAGTAGTTTTAGGGTGCTGATGACCCAGTAGTTTTAGGGTGCTGATGACCCAGTAGTTTTAGGGTGCTGATGACCCAGTAGTTTTAGGGTGCTGATGACCTAGTAGTTTTAGGGTGCTGATGACCTAGTAGTTTTAGGGTGCTGATGACCCAGTAGTTTTAGGGTGCTGATGACCTAGTAGTTTTAGGGTGCTGATGACCTAGTAGTTTTAGGGTGCTGATGACCCAGTAGTTTTAGGGTGCTGATGACCTAGTAGTTTTAGGGTGCTGATGACCTAGTAGTTTTAGGGTGCTGATGACCTAGTAGTTTTAGGGTGCTGATGACCTAGTAGTTTTAGGGTGCTGATGACCCAGTAGTTTTAGGGTGCTGATGACCTAGTAGTTTTAGGGTGCTGATGACCTAGTAGTTTTAGGGTGCTGATGACCTAGTAGTTTTAGGGTGCTGATGACCTAGTAGTTTTAGGGTGCTGATGACCCAGTAGTTTTAGGGTGCTGATGACCCAGTAGTTTTAGGGTGCTGATGACCTAGTAGTTTTAGGGTGCTGATGACCTAGTAGTTTTAGGGTGCTGATGACCTAGTAGTTTTAGGGTGCTGATGACCCAGTAGTTTTAGGGTGCTGATGACCCAGTAGTTTTAGGGTGCTGATGACCCAGTAGTTTTAGGGTGCTGATGACCTAGTAGTTTTAGGGTGCTGATGACCTAGTAGTTTTAGGGTGCTGATGACCCAGTAGTTTTAGGGTGCTGATGACCCAGTAGTTTTAGGGTGCTGATGACCAAGTAGTTTTAGGGTGCTGATGACCTAGTAGTTTTAGGGTGCTGATGACCCAGTAGTTTTAGGGTGCTGATGACCCAGTAGTTTTAGGGTGCTGATGACCCAGTAGTTTTAGGGTGCTGATGACCCAGTAGTTTTAGGGTGCTGATGACCTAGTAGTTTTAGGGTGCTGATGACCTAGTAGTTTTAGGGTGCTGATGACCCAGTAGTTTTAGGGTGCTGATGACCTAGTAGTTTTAGGGTGCTGATGACCTAGTAGTTTTAGGGTGCTGATGACCCAGTAGTTTTAGGGTGCTGATGACCTAGTAGTTTTAGGGTGCTGATGACCTAGTAGTTTTAGGGTGCTGATGACCTAGTAGTTTTAGGGTGCTGATGACCCAGTAGTTTTAGGGTGCTGATGACCTAGTAGTTTTAGGGTGCTGATGACCCAGTAGTTTTAGGGTGCTGATGACCCAGTAGTTTTAGGGTGCTGATGACCTAGTAGTTTTAGGGTGCTGATGACCTAGTAGTTTTAGGGTGCTGATGACCGAGTAGTTTTAGGGTGCTGATGACCCAGTAGTTTTAGGGTGCTGATGACCCAGTAGTTTTAGGGTGCTGATGACCCAGTAGTTTTAGGGTGCTGATGACCCAGTAGTTTTAGGGTGCTGATGACCCAGTAGTTTTAGGGTGCTGATGACCCAGTAGTTTTAGGGTGCTGATGACCCAGTAGTTTTAGGGTGCTGATGACCCAGTAGTTTTAGGGTGCTGATGACCCAGTAGTTTTAGGGTGCTGATGACCCAGTAGTTTTAGGGTGCTGATGACCCAGTAGTTTTAGGGTGCTGATGACCCAGTAGTTTTAGGGTGCTGATGACCCAGTAGTTTTAGGGTGCTGATGACCCAGTAGTTTTAGGGTGCTGATGACCTAGTAGTTTTAGGGTGCTGATGACCTAGTAGTTTTAGGGTGCTGATGACCTAGTAGTTTTAGGGTGCTGATGACCTAGTAGTTCTAGGGTGCTGATGACCTAGTAGTTCTAGGGTGCTGATGACCTAGTAGTTCTAGGGTGCTGATGACCTAGTAGTTTTAGGGTGCTGATGACCCAGTAGTTCTAGGGTGCTGATGACCCAGTAGTTCTAGGGTGCTGATGACCCAGTAGTTTTAGGGTGCTGATGACCCAGTAGTTTTAGGGTGCTGATGACCCAGTAGTTTTAGGGTGCTGATGACCTAGTAGTTTTAGGGTGCTGATGACCTAGTAGTTTTAGGGTGCTGATGACCTAGTAGTTTTAGGGTGCTGATGACCTAGTAGTTTTAGGGTGCTGATGACCTAGTAGTTTTAGGGTGCTGATGACCTAGTAGTTTTAGGGTGCTGATGACCTAATAGTTTTAGGGTGCTGATGACCTAGTAGTTTTAGGGTGATGATCACCTAGTAGTTTTAGGGTGCTGATGACCTAGTAGTTTTAGGGTGCTGATGACCTAGTAGTTTTAGGGTGCTGATGACCTAGTAGTTTTAGGGTGCTGATGACCTAGTAGTTTTAGGGTGCTGATGACCTAGTAGTTTTAGGGTTGCTGATGACCTAGTAGTTTTAGGGTGCTGATGACCTAGTAGTTTTAGGGTGCTGATGACCTAGTAGTTTTAGGGTGCTGATGACCTAGTAGTTTTAGGGTGCTGATGACCTAGTAGTTTTAGGGTGCTGATGACCTAGTAGTTTTAGGGTGCTGATGACCTAGTAGTTTTAGGGTGCTGATGACCTAGTAGTTTTAGGGTTGCTGATGACCTAGTAGTTTTAGGGTTGCTGATGACCTAGTAGTTTTAGGGTGCTGATGACCTAGTAGTTTTAGGGTGCTGATGACCTAGTAGTTTTAGGGTGCTGATGACCTAGTAGTTTTAGGGTGCTGATGACCTAGTAGTTTTAGGGTGCTGATGACCTAGTAGTTTTAGGGTGATGATCACCTAGTAGTTTTAGGGTGCTGATGACCCAGTAGTTTTAGGGTGCTGATGACCCAGTAGTTTTAGGGTGCTGATGACCCAGTAGTTTTAGGGTGCTGATGACCCAGTAGTTTTAGGGTGCTGATGACCCAGTAGTTTTAGGGTGCTGATGACCTAGTAGTTTTAGGGTGCTGATGACCTAGTAGTTTTAGGGTGCTGATGACCTAGTAGTTTTAGGGTGCTGATGACCTAGTAGTTTTAGGGTTGCTGATGACCTAGTAGTTTTAGGGTGCTGATGACCTAGTAGTTTTAGGGTGCTGATGACCCAGTAGTTTTAGGGTGCTGATGACCCAGTAGTTTTAGGGTGCTGATGACCTAGTAGTTTTAGGGTGCTGATGACCCAGTAGTTTTAGGGTGCTGATGACCCAGTAGTTTTAGGGTGCTGATGACCCAGTAGTTTTAGGGTGCTGATGACCCAGTAGTTTTAGGGTGCTGATGACCCAGTAGTTTTAGGGTGCTGATGACCTAGTAGTTTTAGGGTGCTGATGACCTAGTAGTTTTAGGGTGCTGATGACCCAGTAGTTTTAGGGTGCTGATGACCTAGTAGTTTTAGGGTGCTGATGACCTAGTAGTTTTAGGGTGCTGATGACCCAGTAGTTTTAGGGTGCTGATGACCTAGTAGTTTTAGGGTGCTGATGACCTAGTAGTTTTAGGGTGCTGATGACCTAGTAGTTTTAGGGTGCTGATGACCTAGTAGTTTTAGGGTGCTGATGACCCAGTAGTTTTAGGGTGCTGATGACCTAGTAGTTTTAGGGTGCTGATGACCTAGTAGTTTTAGGGTGCTGATGACCTAGTAGTTTTAGGGTGCTGATGACCTAGTAGTTTTAGGGTGCTGATGACCCAGTAGTTTTAGGGTGCTGATGACCCAGTAGTTTTAGGGTGCTGATGACCTAGTAGTTTTAGGGTGCTGATGACCTAGTAGTTTTAGGGTGCTGATGACCTAGTAGTTTTAGGGTGCTGATGACCCAGTAGTTTTAGGGTGCTGATGACCCAGTAGTTTTAGGGTGCTGATGACCCAGTAGTTTTAGGGTGCTGATGACCTAGTAGTTTTAGGGTGCTGATGACCTAGTAGTTTTAGGGTGCTGATGACCCAGTAGTTTTAGGGTGCTGATGACCCAGTAGTTTTAGGGTGCTGATGACCAAGTAGTTTTAGGGTGCTGATGACCTAGTAGTTTTAGGGTGCTGATGACCCAGTAGTTTTAGGGTGCTGATGACCCAGTAGTTTTAGGGTGCTGATGACCCAGTAGTTTTAGGGTGCTGATGACCCAGTAGTTTTAGGGTGCTGATGACCTAGTAGTTTTAGGGTGCTGATGACCTAGTAGTTTTAGGGTGCTGATGACCCAGTAGTTTTAGGGTGCTGATGACCTAGTAGTTTTAGGGTGCTGATGACCTAGTAGTTTTAGGGTGCTGATGACCCAGTAGTTTTAGGGTGCTGATGACCTAGTAGTTTTAGGGTGCTGATGACCTAGTAGTTTTAGGGTGCTGATGACCTAGTAGTTTTAGGGTGCTGATGACCCAGTAGTTTTAGGGTGCTGATGACCTAGTAGTTTTAGGGTGCTGATGACCCAGTAGTTTTAGGGTGCTGATGACCCAGTAGTTTTAGGGTGCTGATGACCTAGTAGTTTTAGGGTGCTGATGACCTAGTAGTTTTAGGGTGCTGATGACCGAGTAGTTTTAGGGTGCTGATGACCCAGTAGTTTTAGGGTGCTGATGACCCAGTAGTTTTAGGGTGCTGATGACCCAGTAGTTTTAGGGTGCTGATGACCCAGTAGTTTTAGGGTGCTGATGACCCAGTAGTTTTAGGGTGCTGATGACCCAGTAGTTTTAGGGTGCTGATGACCCAGTAGTTTTAGGGTGCTGATGACCCAGTAGTTTTAGGGTGCTGATGACCCAGTAGTTTTAGGGTGCTGATGACCCAGTAGTTTTAGGGTGCTGATGACCCAGTAGTTTTAGGGTGCTGATGACCCAGTAGTTTTAGGGTGCTGATGACCCAGTAGTTTTAGGGTGCTGATGACCCAGTAGTTTTAGGGTGCTGATGACCTAGTAGTTTTAGGGTGCTGATGACCTAGTAGTTTTAGGGTGCTGATGACCTAGTAGTTTTAGGGTGCTGATGACCTAGTAGTTCTAGGGTGCTGATGACCTAGTAGTTCTAGGGTGCTGATGACCTAGTAGTTCTAGGGTGCTGATGACCTAGTAGTTTTAGGGTGCTGATGACCCAGTAGTTCTAGGGTGCTGATGACCCAGTAGTTCTAGGGTGCTGATGACCCAGTAGTTTTAGGGTGCTGATGACCCAGTAGTTTTAGGGTGCTGATGACCCAGTAGTTTTAGGGTGCTGATGACCTAGTAGTTTTAGGGTGCTGATGACCTAGTAGTTTTAGGGTGCTGATGACCTAGTAGTTTTAGGGTGCTGATGACCTAGTAGTTTTAGGGTGCTGATGACCTAGTAGTTTTAGGGTGCTGATGACCTAGTAGTTTTAGGGTGCTGATGACCTAATAGTTTTAGGGTGCTGATGACCTAGTAGTTTTAGGGTGATGATCACCTAGTAGTTTTAGGGTGCTGATGACCTAGTAGTTTTAGGGTGCTGATGACCTAGTAGTTTTAGGGTGCTGATGACCTAGTAGTTTTAGGGTGCTGATGACCTAGTAGTTTTAGGGTGCTGATGACCTAGTAGTTTTAGGGTTGCTGATGACCTAGTAGTTTTAGGGTGCTGATGACCTAGTAGTTTTAGGGTGCTGATGACCTAGTAGTTTTAGGGTGCTGATGACCTAGTAGTTTTAGGGTGCTGATGACCTAGTAGTTTTAGGGTGCTGATGACCTAGTAGTTTTAGGGTGCTGATGACCTAGTAGTTTTAGGGTGCTGATGACCTAGTAGTTTTAGGGTTGCTGATGACCTAGTAGTTTTAGGGTTGCTGATGACCTAGTAGTTTTAGGGTGCTGATGACCTAGTAGTTTTAGGGTGCTGATGACCTAGTAGTTTTAGGGTGCTGATGACCTAGTAGTTTTAGGGTGCTGATGACCTAGTAGTTTTAGGGTGCTGATGACCTAGTAGTTTTAGGGTGATGATCACCTAGTAGTTTTAGGGTGCTGATGACCCAGTAGTTTTAGGGTGCTGATGACCCAGTAGTTTTAGGGTGCTGATGACCCAGTAGTTTTAGGGTGCTGATGACCCAGTAGTTTTAGGGTGCTGATGACCCAGTAGTTTTAGGGTGCTGATGACCCAGTAGTTTTAGGGTGCTGATGACCCAGTAGTTTTAGGGTGCTGATGACCTAGTAGTTTTAGGGTGCTGATGACCTAGTAGTTTTAGGGTGCTGATGACCTAGTAGTTTTAGGGTGCTGATGACCTAGTAGTTTAGGGTGCTGATGACCTAGTAGTTTTAGGGTGCTGATGACCTAGTAGTTTTAGGGTGCTGATGACCTAGTAGTTTTAGGGTGCTGATGACCTAGTAGTTTTAGGGTGCTGATGACCTAGTAGTTTTAGGGTTGCTGATGACCTAGTAGTTTTAGGGTGCTGATGACTTAGTAGTTTTAGGGTTGCTGATGACCTAGTAGTTTTAGGGTGCTGATGACCTAGTAGTTTTAGGGTGCTGATGACCTAGTAGTTTTAGGGTGCTGATGACCTAGTAGTTTTAGGGTGATGATGACCTAGTAGTTTTAGGGTGCTGATGACCTAGTAGTTTTAGGGTGCTGATGACCTAGTAGTTTTAGGGTGCTGATGACCTAGTAGTTTTAGGGTGCTGATGACCTAGTAGTTTTAGGGTGCTGATGACCTAGTAGTTTTAGGGTGCTGATGACCTAGTAGTTTTAGGGTGCTGATGACCTAGTAGTTTTAGGGTGATGATCACCTAGTAGTTTTAGGGTGCTGATGACCTAGTAGTTTTAGGGTGCTGATGACCTAGTAGTTTTAGGGTGCTGATGACCTAGTAGTTTTAGGGTGCTGATGACCTAGTAGTTTTAGGGTGCTGATGACCTAGTAGTTTTAGGGTGCTGATGACCTAGTAGTTTTAGGGTTGCTGATGACCTAGTAGTTTTAGGGTGCTGATGACCTAGTAGTTTTAGGGTGCTGATGACCTAGTAGTTTTAGGGTGCTGATGACCTAGTAGTTTTAGGGTGCTGATGACCCAGTAGTTTTAGGGTGCTGATGACCCAGTAGTTTTAGGGTGCTGATGACCCAGTAGTTTTAGGGTGCTGATGACCCAGTAGTTTTAGGGTGCTGATGACCCAGTAGTTTTAGGGTGCTGATGACCCAGTAGTTTTAGGGTGCTGATGACCCAGTAGTTTTAGGGTGCTGATGACCTAGTAGTTTTAGGGTGCTGATGACCTAGTAGTTTTAGGGTGCTGATGACCTAGTAGTTTTAGGGTGCTGATGACCTAGTAGTTTAGGGTGCTGATGACCTAGTAGTTTTAGGGTGCTGATGACCTAGTAGTTTTAGGGTGCTGATGACCTAGTAGTTTTAGGGTGCTGATGACCTAGTAGTTTTAGGGTGCTGATGACCTAGTAGTTTTAGGGTTGCTGATGACCTAGTAGTTTTAGGGTGCTGATGACCTAGTAGTTTTAGGGTTGCTGATGACCTAGTAGTTTTAGGGTGCTGATGACCTAGTAGTTTTAGGGTGCTGATGACCTAGTAGTTTTAGGGTGCTGATGACCTAGTAGTTTTAGGGTGATGATGACCTAGTAGTTTTAGGGTGCTGATGACCTAGTAGTTTTAGGGTGCTGATGACCTAGTAGTTTTAGGGTGCTGATGACCTAGTAGTTTTAGGGTGCTGATGACCTAGTAGTTTTAGGGTGCTGATGACCTAGTAGTTTTAGGGTGCTGATGACCTAGTAGTTTTAGGGTGCTGATGACCTAGTAGTTTTAGGGTGCTGATGACCTAGTAGTTTTAGGGTGCTGATGACCTAGTAGTTTTAGGGTGATGATCACCTAGTAGTTTTAGGGTGCTGATGACCTAGTAGTTTTAGGGTGCTGATGACCTAGTAGTTTTAGGGTGCTGATGACCTAGTAGTTTTAGGGTGCTGATGACCTAGTAGTTTTAGGGTGCTGATGACCTAGTAGTTTTAGGGTGCTGATGACCTAGTAGTTTTAGGGTTGCTGATGACCTAGTAGTTTTAGGGTGCTGATGACCTAGTAGGTTTAGGGTGCTGATGACCTAGTAGTTTTAGGGTGCTGATGACCTAGTAGTTTTAGGGTGCTGATGACCTAGTAGTTTTAGGGTGCTGATGACCTAGTAGTTTTAGGGTGCTGATGACCTAGTAGTTTTAGGGTGCTGATGACCTAGTAGTTTTAGGGTGCTGATGACCTAGTAGTTTTAGGGTGCTGATGACCTAGTAGTTTTAGGGTTGCTGATGACCTAGTAGTTTTAGGGTTGCTGATGACCTAGTAGTTTTAGGGTGCTGATGACCTAGTAGTTTTAGGGTGCTGATGACCTAGTAGTTTTAGGGTGCTGATGACCTAGTAGTTTTAGGGTGATGATGACCTAGTAGTTTTAGGGTGCTGATGACCTAGTAGTTTTAGGGTGATGATCACCTAGTAGTTTTAGGGTGCTGATGACCTAGTAGTTTTAGGGTGCTGATGACCTAGTAGTTTTAGGGTGCTGATGACCTAGTAGTTTTAGGGTGCTGATGACCTAGTAGTTTTAGGGTGCTGATGACCTAGTAGTTTTAGGGTGCTGATGACCTAGTAGTTTTAGGGTGCTGATGACCTAGTAGTTTTAGGGTGCTGATGACCTAGTAGTTTTAGGGTGCTGATGACCTAGTAGTTTTAGGGTGCTGATGACCTAGTAGTTTTAGGGTGCTGATGACCTAGTAGTTTTAGGGTGCTGATGACCTAGTAGTTTTAGGGTGCTGATGACCTAGTAGTTTTAGGGTGATGATCACCTAGTAGTTTTAGGGTGCTGATGACCTAGTAGTTTTAGGGTGATGATCACCTAGTAGTTTTAGGGTGCTGATGACCTAGTAGTTTTAGGGTGATGATCACCTAGTAGTTTTAGGGTGCTGATGACCTAGTAGTTTTTTGTCCTTAAACCACCAACCTTCAAAATGTACATTTATTGTTATAAGTCATTAACATAAATACATAAAGAAACATCATAAATCCAAGTTCAATAATGTTCTTTGTTTTAGTGAATTGCGTCGTTAGTATTGTAAAGTGTTTGTAGTTAATGCCTGTAGTTCTGAATGAGATAAGACACGCTATCCTTAGCAGGAAATTACCCACGTGTACAATACAAGGACGAACATATGGAGGTTCTCTACTTCACATCACCTGCTTTTAACACTAAATATATATATATATATATATATATATATATATATATATATATATATATATATATTTATATAGATAGAGGTATCTGATTCATTAACATATGGCACATTAGGGAGATAGTGTGTTCAGTATTATGCTCCGGCTGCCTGATTTCCCCCTTTGCTGATTCGACTGCTTGGGTCATTAGCACCAAGGTGCCCATTAATGAATTAATTGTTAATTAATTAATTGTTAGGTTTGGCCTAGAAATGGTCAGGGAGGCCGAATCCAACCCATGAACTAAGACACGAGAAGATAAAAAAAAAGAAAAAAACGTAGTTAACGGCACAAAATGATTTTTGTAAATAAAAGTTTTTATTTCTTTAAGTTTTACCAAGCATTTCATTCACTCATCGTAAAGGTATAAATTATAAGTTTACGGCATGAACTCGAAGAGAAGAACCAATCAAGAATAGCTGTAAGGGAAGACAAAGTAAATACAAGATGGCGGATATGCATCAGCTGATTACTATTCTAAATATAGTAATCATCTGTATTAAATGGACTACTGAAGAAATATACCCTTAAAAATTTATTACTGAATAAATCAAAACTCTTTTATATTCGAAGAAAATGTTTTCTTGTCAATATTATAATTATTATTTGAAATTGTTTGTATGGTAATATAATATTAAAATATTTGAAGAAGGAAGCGCCATGTTTGCAAAGGTTATATTCCTTTTGTTTTGTAGTAGATACAAGATGAGAGCGGATGTAACCCTAGTAGATGCTTGAACACAAAGAGGTTGTTAAGTCTCTACCATAGAGGTAGATTACAAGAAGGATATCGGATAGTGCTTACGTAAGCAGCCAATGGCATTAGGCCTTTCCTATGGATTCCCTCATCAAGGGTTTCGCCTGCTCTATAACCTTCTTCAGACGGTTATCGAAGTAGCTAAGCGGGGAAAATTCCAAAGCTAAAAAAACCTTTTAGCGAGGTTCCTCCCTTCCTCCCTCCAATGGTAGCACCACACGTATGAGGTAGACCTTATGACGCAACGAATTATAATGGAACTAGGGATATGAACGGAAGGGCGCTAAGATGACGCAGTTCCCCAGAGTCGGATTTTTTGATTAGCCTCCTCCCATTTGCAGCAAAATTCATGAATTTCCATAATGAGATGCAAACAGTTTGTTGTCAATGTAATAAGAAGTATAGGAGTAATTCGGGTTTCTGCTCCGAATTTGGACGTTTTGGCATAGCCAATTAGATACTAGATCAAGTACCGCTGATGAAAGCAGGATTCTCATTGGCTGGCCTTCATCCATGCAGCAAGGATTCCTTTTCATAACCAGTAGGTGTGCTATTCTATTGGTTCTAGTAGATCCGATCCTAGCCAATCAGATACTATATCAAGTACGGCTGATGAAAGCAGGCTTCTCATTGGCTGACCTTCATCCATTCAGCAAGGATTCCTATTCATAACTAGAAGCTGTGCTATTCTATTGGCTCTAGTAGATCCGATCCTAGCCAATCAGATACTAGAGCAAGTATCGCTAATGAATGCAGTCTTCTCATTGGCTGGCCTTCATCCATTCAGCAAGGATTCCTATTCATAACTAGAAGCTGTGCTATTCTATTGGCCAGCTATAAATGTAAGCTCCTCCTTAGCTCTCGTAACCAGCCCAATAGCAGCCTTGAATTATTCACAAGATGTTTTTGTCCCCGAGCATTACCATTCCTCCGTCGTGTATTCCTGAGGGATATTCCTGTTCGAGTCTTAAGTGTTCCAGAATTTCTCCTTCAAATCGACCATTAGTCTTACAAATGTCTTACAAAAGAAAACGGAATAGGCGAATACATGTATTATTAAACATGTCTGTCAGCTGATCGTACACGTAGCGAATTCTTTATATATGAAGTGATAAAAAATGTAACAACATATAAAAAGCGGGGAAAAAATGATTGGAGTAATTAATATTTTCTGTGTTAAATTTAATATTCCTTGTGGAAAATGACACACATTGAATGGCTGTTTAATTAATAAGCTATTGGATAGACCCATTTTCAGAAGTAACGAACCTGTCGAGTATTCTTGTTTATAATAAAATCGAGTTTCCTAGGAAAACTAAGGTTATACTGATTACAGTCAATATAAATTGAGAAATCTAGAAAATGAATTAGAAGATGGAAATACGATGATGTTTTCCAGTTGATCTTTGCGACTTCAGATCACGACATTAATACATTTTTTAACGAACCTACAGCTAAATCGTAGTGTTATAAAGTAATGATTTTTTTTTTGTAAATAAATCGTGTATATATCAGATATTACTGTGCCAATGTTGGTCATTATTCGAATAAATTATTATTCGAATGATCATTCGAATAAATTTTTAGTGAATGATGAATAATTCACTGAATTATCTTATTCATACAGTACATTATGAATTATTCACAGAATTATTCGTTATTCATTATTCGTTATTCATCATTCATTGTTCATCATTCGTTATTATTTATTTCTAGTTGGTCTACTGAATAATCCTACTCAAACACACATATATACATATATATATATATATATATATATATATATATATATATATATATATATTTATATATATATATACATATACGTATTTCTGGCTGCCAACATTATAATAAATCTATCGTTATTCACTAAAACATGTTTATTCTGAATGATCATTCGAATAATTTGTGAATAAAACATAAACTTCATTCACAGAATAACGAATAATGAATAAAAGTAATTATTCTTCATTCATGAATGAAATAATACATTTATTAATTAATCATTATTCATCATTCTGAATTATTTTTGCCCAATACTGTACTGTGCCTTTATTTATATCTGGCTCGTGCAAAATATAAAATAATATTGTCCCTACCATGTCATACTATCGAATATGCAAAATCTCGTTTTTCAGATTCTAGACTTTGCTCCTGAATAGTGGAAGATACGGCTTCTAGCAAATTGTCCCAACTCTAACCCCTTTAGAATAGCATTTAATGCCTAAAATAAAGTACCGAATAAGACCATTTTTCAATATATTACTTCGTCACAGAAGAGAATATGTTGGTTCACTAGTTTGCTCCAATTTTCATATTTCATAGTTTGACATGGAAGGGACGATATGTATTTTGCGGGACGTAATGTTTTCGCAAAACCGGCTATTTCGGACCACTCTGCAGCGTTAGGTCAGTTGCTGATTCATCCAAGGTTCCAGGAAGAAAGTAGAGCTTATTTTGTACAAGAAGTAAAGGTATAGTGGTGTATCCAAGGTTCCAGGAAGAAGGTAGAGCTTATTTTGTACAAGAAGTAAAGGTATAGTGGTGTATCCAAGGTTCCAGGAAGAAGGTAGAGCTTATTTTGTAGAAGAAGTAAAGGTATAGTGGTGTATCCAAGGTTCCAGGAAGAAGGTAGAGCTTATTTTGTACAAGAAGTAAAGGTATAGTGGTGTATCCAAGGTTCCAGGAAGAAGGTAGAGCTTATTTTGTACAAGAAGTAAAGGTATAGTGGTGTATCCAAGGTTCCAGGAAGAAGGTAGAGCTTATTTTGTACAAGAAGTAAAGGTACAGTGGTGTATCCAAGGTTCCAGGAAGAAAGTAGAGCTTATTTTGTACAAGAAGTAAAGGTATAGTGGTGTATCCAAGGTTCCAGGAAGAAGGTAGAGCTTATTTTGTACAAGAAGTAAAGGTATAGTGGTGTATCCAAGGTTCCAGGAAGAAAGTAGAGCTTATTTTGTACAAGAAGTAAAGGTATAGTGGTGTATCCAAGGTTCCAGGAAGAAGGTAGAGCTTATTTTGTACAAGAAGTAAAGGTATAGTGGTGTATCCAAGGTTCCAGGACGAAGGTAGAGCTTATTTTGTACAAGAAGTAAAGGTATAGTGGTGTATCCAAGGTTCCAGGAAGAAGGTAGAGCTTATTTTGTACAAGAAGTAAAGGTATAGTGGTGTATCCAAGGTTCCAGGAAGAAAGTAGAGCTTATTTTGTACAAGAAGTAAAGGTATAGTGGTGTATCCAAGGTTCCAGGAAGAAAGTAGAGCTTATTTTGTACAAGAAGTAAAGGTATAGTGGTGTATCCAAGGTTCCAGGAAGAAGGTAGAGCTTATTTTGTACAAGAAGTAAAGGTATAGTGGTGTATCCAAGGTTCCAGGAAGAAGGTAGAGCTTATTTTGTACAAGAAGTAAAGGTATAGTGGTGTATCCAAGGTTCCAGGAAGAAAGTAGAGCTTATTTTGTACAAGAAGTAAAGGTATAGTGGTGTATCCAAGGTTCCAGGAAGGAAGTAGAGCTTATTTTGTACAAGAAGTAAAGGTATAGTGGTGTATCCAAGGTTCCAGGAAGAAGGTAGAGCTTATTTTGTACAAGAAGTAAAGGTATAGTTGGGTATCGGATAAGAATAATAATATGATTTCCGGAGAAAATCGTTTTTCTTCCCGACATTCAACTATAACTTCTTTTGAAGATGTGTGTGTAACCGACCAAAGTTTATAGGTTTGAAAGCCTAGGGGGTTTTGAAGAGGTGTGTGTAACCGACCAAAGTTTATAGGTTTGAAAGCCTAGGGGGTTTTGAAGATGTGTGTGTAACCGACCAAAGTTTATAGGTTTGAAAGCCTAGGGGGTTTTGAAGATGTGTGTGTAACCGACCAAAGTTTATAGGCTTGAAAGCCTAGGGGGTTTTGAAGATGTGTGTGTAACCGACCAAAGTTTATAGGTTTGAAAGCCTAGGGGGTTTTGAAGATGTGTGTGTAACCGACCAAAGTTTTTAGGTTTGAAAGCCTAGGGGGTTTTGAAGATGTGTGTGTAACCGACCAAAGTTTATAGGTTTGAAAGCCTTGGGGGTTTGATAGTAAAATAGATGATTGAAACGAGAAAAAATAGAGAGATAATTCATTTTTCTTTTTTTCGACCTGAAGGCTATAATAATTCGGAATTCTATAAACAGCGACTCAAAACTCAAAAAAATGACAATATTTATGTTCCAACAGACCATAACACTGTTAATAATTTTTAAACACCATTATTAACAAAATGACATATAATTTCTTAGTAGATAAGTGAAACATGAACGTGAGAACATGAGAACAATTGATGTGAAGATTCCAGGACTGTAGTAATCAGTAAATACAAAGTACAAGGATTATTTATACTAGCGTCGTCATAAACAAGTCAAATTCGAGGATCTGCGCCATCTTAGACAAATAAATAAATATAAATGAAACGGGATGATTAAATAAATTAATTGTTTGTTGAAAAACATTATTTTTAATGCTTTATCACAAAGTTATTGAAAGAACTAGATTAACCATTAGGGTACAATACAAGAAAATATTATTTTCTGAACAATAAGCCAAGCGCAGCGTCGGGCGTGGTCAGTACCTGAATGGGTGACCGACCACGTGCTGTTGGCATTAGAAAGGGGTGGCAACATATTTGATGATCTGTTTAAAGTCCCCAGATGGTTTCTAATTCATTCTTGCATTGAACTCATTACAGGGGATTGCAACACAACCAGACCCAATGGCAATGAACTCAAGTGAAAGGTATGCCAGACAAAGCATGCTCCTGCTACATTCAACGAACCATATATATATATATATATATATATATATATATATATATATATATATATATATATATATATATAGTGAAACCTCTTACTAGCGGACACCATTGGGTCCGTAAAAAAAACGTTCGTTATTGGGAGGTTAATGAAATCCACCTTTTAAAAAAACAGTGCACAACAATTTCTTATTTATTTTACAGCTGTCATTATCCACAATACCGCGTCCAGTACATTAGTAACATAATCGCTTGAGTCCATTTTCGTAATGGCTTCCCGAAAAAAATCGTTTTCTGTAATGTGTTTTGAAATTTTTAATAATGCCGAGATCGAGGGGCTGGCAGCAAAATATCATATTCGGTGGAAAAAACTGAATTTTAACATGTATTAGATGCATCTGTGGGTGGCATGTCGCGTTGTCCATAAGCAAAATTGCAAGCCATTTTTGACGTCCCATTCTCTGATCAAAACATTTTAGCCATTACTCACTATAGGCGTTGTCATCCATGCTTTTTTATTAGCTTGCCAACATATTATTGACTTGACGTTAATGTTCTTAAAACAACGTGGTTTTAACGATTTACTGTTTATTAACGGCTGTACAAAATCGCCTTCCATGTTTACGCACAACATAACAGTTAAACGATCTTTGCTTTGTTTGTCTTTGTGCACGTTTCCCCTTTTACGATCATTGTCTTTTTTGCCAGGGCCCGAAAAAATAAAGCCGATTCATCAAAATTAAATATATTTTTAGCCTCATACTCATGGCAAATGTAAACCTATTTGGTTTTTCCTATCTAAAACTAAATCAACATTAACCGATGCACTTTCATCACATATCGTTCTAAAAACTACGCCAAGTTTGACGTCTGCGTTTTGCCGACATCAAACTTCGCGCCCAGGTCTCTAACACAAAGCTATAAACTATCATACACTTTTAAAACTTCCACTTTATTTTTTAGAGTTACACGAGTTCTTTTCTAGATACAGTTCATGACTAGATACCAAGTGAATGAACCCTGCTGAATAGTGGTGTAACAAAACAAGATGTGGTTCCTGGAACAGTAGGGTACGGTTTTCTCTTCACATTTCCTATGAAGTTTACTAGTAATGCCCGCCAGGGTGTGCTTTTTCTTGAGATACTGAGAATCCTATTAAATATTTTACCCTGCTGTCCGCTATTGAGAGTTGACATCAGCTATACGCGTCCGATTTTAGGTGTCCGTGGTCCGTATGTAGAGGGTCCGCTATTGGGAGTTGAAATCAGCTATATGGGTCCGATTTTAGGTGTCCGTTGTCCGTATGTAGAGGGTCCGCTATTGAGACTTGAAATCAGCTATATGGGTCCGATTTTAGGTGTCCGTTATCCGTATGTAGAGGGTCCGCTATTGAGAGTTGAAATCAGCTATATGGGCCCGATTTTAGGTGTCCGTGGTCCCTATGTAGAGGGTCCGCTATTGAGAGTTGAAATCAGCTATACGGGTCCGATTTTAGGTGTCCGTGGTCCGTAAGTAGAGGGTCCGCTATTGAGAGTTGAAATCAGCTATATGGGTCCGATTATAGGTGTCCGTGGTCCGTATGTTGAGGGTCCGCTATTGAGAGTTGAAATCAGCTATACGGGTCCGATTTTAGGTGTCCGTTGTCCGAATGTAGAGAGTCCGCTATTGAGAGTTGAAATCAGCTATACGGGTCCGATTTTAGGTGTCCGTTGTCCGTATGTAGAGGGTCCACTATTGAGAGTTGAAATCAGCTATATGGGTCCGATTTTATGTGTCCATGGTCCGTAAGTAGAGGGTCCGCTATTGGGAGTTGAAATCAGCTATACGGGTCCGATTTTAGGTGTCCGTTGTCCGTATGTAGAGGGTCCACTATTGAGAGTTGAAATCAGCTATATGGGTCCGATTTTAGGTGTCCGTGGTCCGTAAGTAGAGGGTCCGCTATTGAGAGTTGAAATCAGCTATATGGGTCCGATTTTAGGTGTCCGTGGTCCGTAAGTAGAGGGTCCGCTATTGGGAGTTGAAATCAGCTATACGGGTCCGATTTTAGGTGTCCGTTGTCCGTATGTAGAGGGTCCACTATTGAGAGTTGAAATCAGCTATATGGGTCCGATTTTATGTGTCCATGGTCCGTAAGTAGAGGGTCCGCTATTGAGAGTTGAAATCAGCTATATGGGTCCGATTTTATGTGTCCATGGTCCGTAAGTAGAGGGTCCGCTATTGGGAGTTGAAATCAGCTATATGTGTCCGATTTTAGGTGTCCGTGGTCCGTAAGGAGAGGGTCCGCTATTGAGAGTTGAAATCAGCTATATGGGTCCGATTTTAGGTGTCCGTTGTCCGTATGTAGAGGGTCCACTATTGAGAGTTGAAATCAGCTATATGCGTCCGATTTTATGTGTCCATGGTCCGTAAGTAGAGGGTCCGCTATTGAGAGTTGACATCAGCTATATGGGTCCGATTTTAGGTGTCCGTGGTCCGTATGTAGAGGGTCCGCTATTGAGAGTTGAAATCAGCTATATGGGTCCGATTTTATGTGTCCATGGTCCGTAAGTAGAGGGTCCGCTATTGAGAGTTGAAATCAGCTATATGGGTCCGATTTTAGGTGTCCGTGGTCCGTATGTAGAGGGTCCGCTATTGAGAGTTGAAATCAGCTATATGGGTCCGATTTTATGTGTCCGTGGTCCGTAAGTAGAGGGTCCGCTATTGAGAGTTGAAATCAGCTATATGGGTCCGATTTTATGTGTCCATGGTCCGTAAGTAGAGGGTCCGCTATTGGGAGTTGAAATCAGCTATATGGGTCCGATTTTAGGTGTCCGTGGTCCGTAAGTAGAGGGTCCGCTATTGAGAGTTGAAATCAGCTATATGGGTCCGATTTTAGGTGTCCGTTGTCCGTATGTAGAGGGTCCACTATTGAGAGTTGAAATCAGCTATATGCGTCCGATTTTATGTGTCCATGGTCCGTAAGTAGAGGGTCCGCTATTGAGAGTTGACATCAGCTATATGGGTCCGATTTTAGGTGTCCGTGGTCCCTATGTAGAGGGTCCGCTATTGAGAGTTGAAATCAGCTATATGGGTCCGATTTTATGTGTCCATGGTCCGTAAGTAGAGGGTCCGCTATTGGGAGTTGAAATCAGCTATATGGGTCCGATTTTAGGTGTCCGTGGTCCGTAAGTAGAGGGTCCGCTATTGAGAGTTGAAATCAGCTATATGGGTCCGATTTTAGGTGTCCGTTGTCCGTATGTAGAGGGTCCACTATTGAGAGTTGAAATCAGCTATATGCGTCCGATTTTATGTGTCCATGGTCCGTAAGTAGAGGGTCCGCTATTGAGAGTTGAAATCAGCTATATGGGTCCGATTTTAGGTGTCCGTGGTCCGTATGTAGAGGGTCCGCTATTGAGAGTTGAAATCAGCTATATGGGTCCGATTTTAGGTGTCCGTGGTCCCTATGTAGAGGGTCCACTATTGAGAGTTGAAATCAGCTATACGGGTCCGATTTTAGGTGTCCGTGGTCCGTAAGTAGAGGGTCCGCTATTGAGAGTTGAAATCAGCTATATGGGTCCGATTTTATGTGTCCATGGTCCGTAAGTAGAGGGTCCGCTATTGAGAGTTGAAATCAGCTATATGGGTCCGATTTTAGGTGTCCATGGTCCGTAAGTAGAGGGTCCGCTATTGAGAGTTGAAATCAGCTATATGGGTCCGATTTTATGTGTCCATGGTCCGTAAGTAGAGGGTCCGCTATTGAGAGTTGAAATCAGCTATATGGGTCCGATTTTAGGTGTCCGTGGTCCGTAAGTAGAGGTGTCCGCTATTGAGAGGTGAAATCAGCTATATGGGTCCGATTTTATGTGTCTGTTGTCCGTATGTAGAGGGTCCGCTATTGAGAGTTGAAATCAGCTATATGGGTCCGATTTTATGTGTCCATGGTCCGTAAGTAGAGGGTCCGCTATTGAGAGTTGAAATCAGCTATATGGGTCCGATTTTAGGTGTCCGTGGTCCGTATGTAGAGGGTCCACTATTGAGAGTTGACATCAGCTATATGGGTCCGATTTTAGGTGTCCATGGTCCGTAAGTAGAGGGTCCGCTATTGAGAGTTGAAATCAGCTATATGGGTCCGATTTTAGGTGTCCGTGGTCCGTATGTAGAGGGTCCGCTATTGAGAGTTGAAATCAGCTATATGGGTCCGATTTTATGTGTCCGTGGTCCGTAAGTAGAGGGTCCGCTATTGAGAGTTGAAATCAGCTATATGGGTCCGATTTTAGGTGTCCGTGGTCCGTAAGTAGAGGGTCCGCTATTGAGAGTTGAAATCAGCTATATGGGTCCGATTTTAGGTGTCCGTGGTCCGTAAGTAGAGGGTCCGCTATTGAGAGTTGAAATCAGCTATATGGGTCCGATTTTATGTGTCCATGGTCCGTAAGTAGAGGGTCCGCTATTGAGAGTTGAAATCAGCTATATGGGTCCGATTTTAGGTGTCCGTTGTCCGTATGTAGAGGGTCCACTATTGAGAGTTGAAATCAGCTATATGCGTCCGATTTTATGTGTCCATGGTCCGTAAGTAGAGGGTCCGCTATTGAGAGTTGAAATCAGCTATATGGGTCCGATTTTAGGTGTCCGTGGTCCGTAAGTAGAGGGTCCGCTATTGAGAGTTGAAATCAGCTATATGGGTCCGATTTTATGTGTCCATGGTCCGTAAGTAGAGGGTCCGCTATTGAGAGTTGAAATCAGCTATATGGGTCCGATTTTAGGTGTCCGTGGTCCCTATGTAGAGGGTCCACTATTGAGAGTTGAAATCAGCTATACGGGTCCGATTTTAGGTGTCCGTGGTCCGTAAGTAGAGGGTCCGCTATTGAGAGTTGAAATCAGCTATATGGGTCCGATTTTATGTGTCCATGGTCCGTAAGTAGAGGGTCCGCTATTGAGAGTTGAAATCAGCTATATGGGTCCGATTTTAGGTGTCCATGGTCCGTAAGTAGAGGGTCCGCTATTGAGAGTTGAAATCAGCTATATGGGTCCGATTTTATGTGTCCATGGTCCGTAAGTAGAGGGTCCGCTATTGAGAGTTGAAATCAGCTATATGGGTCCGATTTTAGGTGTCCGTGGTCCGTAAGTAGAGGTGTCCGCTATTGAGAGGTGAAATCAGCTATATGGGTCCGATTTTATGTGTCTGTTGTCCGTATGTAGAGGGTCCGCTATTGAGAGTTGAAATCAGCTATATGGGTCCGATTTTATGTGTCCATGGTCCGTAAGTAGAGGGTCCGCTATTGAGAGTTGAAATCAGCTATATGGGTCCGATTTTAGGTGTCCGTGGTCCGTATGTAGAGGGTCCACTATTGAGAGTTGACATCAGCTATATGGGTCCGATTTTAGGTGTCCATGGTCCGTAAGTAGAGGGTCCGCTATTGAGAGTTGAAATCAGCTATATGGGTCCGATTTTAGGTGTCCGTGGTCCGTATGTAGAGGGTCCGCTATTGAGAGTTGAAATCAGCTATATGGGTCCGATTTTAGGTGTCCGTGGTCCGTATGTAGAGGGTCCGCTATTGAGAGTTGAAATCAGCTATATGGGTCCGATTTTAGGTGTCCGTGGTCCGTATGTAGAGGGTCCGCTATTGAGAGTTGAAATCAGCTATATGGGTCCGATTTTAGGTGTCCGTGGTCCGTATGTAGAGGGTCCGCTATTGAGAGTTGAAATCAGCTATATGGGTCCGATTTTAGGTGTCCGTGGTCCGTATGTAGAGGGTCCGCTATTGAGAGTTGAAATCAGCTATATGGGTCCGATTTTAGGTGTCCGTGGTCCGTATGTAGAGGGTCCGCTATTGAGAGTTGAAATCAGCTATATGGGTCCGATTTTAGGTGTCCGTGGTCCGTATGTAGAGGGTCCACTATTGGGAGGTGCTAATGCATTGATTTAAAGGGGTTTTCGCCGGGACCATGGATATTCTGTCCGTTCATAGAGGTGTCCGCTATTAGGAGGTGTCCGTTACAGGAGGTTTCACTGTATATATATATATATATATATATATATATATATATATATATATACACATATATATGCAGATATTGTATGATGCACTTAATTACAACGTGTTCCCTGGGAGTAATAAGTCGATGACATTCATATACTATAATGGGACATATATGTCCACGTCCTGACTTAACTATACATTAATGCTGCTAGTGAACTGTGTTAACGTGGCTACGTGAATTTATGTATACGGCAGTCGTAAACCACGCCCAACGTAGGGGAGCAACTAGGTGCGAATTTTCGCGTGATTACGAACCATTCATAAACATGCGAACAATACGAATCGTGTTCATCGCTCAATTGAAACTCTATTTATCGCTTGTGTCACGATTTTTTCTTTCATTGGATTCATAAATATTCGATAATGCAGGCAAGTCTTAAATCGGTTCCTATTCTGCATAATATTATCGTGACTCCTTATGCAGTGGTATTATTTGTATTTTATGTCTATTTAAAAAAGCGTTTGCAACGAGCTATCTTCAAATCGCCACTCTATTAAGTTTCGTCGGAAAAAAAATCAACCTGATACAAGCGAGACTCGAACTCTTTTCCTTTTATGTTAGAATCGGTCACACCATCCACTATACCATATTATGAATGATGTATTACCGTGACTGATAATGTTTCTTTATTACTATTGCTAGTGATTTGCGAATTTCAAGGTTAATAAGAAAGGTTTTAACATAAAAATTTAATAACAACAAAATAATGAAGAAGAAGAAGTCATTTGTTTTAAACTGAAACGAAATTTGCTGCCCAAATATATTTGGTTGCACAAACACACCACAAACTTACCAATCTTTCGAAAATTTGTTTAAATTGCTTAAAAAGTTCTTTGATTTTTTTTTTTTTATTAATTAGGAGTTTACCGAGAAAATGAATTTTGATGACAAATTTAATTAAAAAAAAATATATTATTAAAATTCCTTTTTTAGACCTGGATGTAAATGTGGTGAAATGAATTGCGAAAAACTGAAAATAATAATAATAATACATCGGCGCTAATGGCGAAGATTTGCCGATGCGCCGTTAAAAAAAAATAAAATAAAAAAAAAATAATACATAATACATAAAGAAAATAAATTTAATTTTGAAAGATGTTTTAATTGAAAATTTTTTTCAACATCCATGATCCCCTTTCTAAAGATCCATGGTTGGGAGTTTTAATTAAGATAGGCCATCGGAGAAACAATTAAACCTGCTATAACCGACACCCAATTGGGCACGATTGACACACACTAGGGAGGTAGCGTGGTTAGTACTATGCTCAAGCCGCCTGATTTTCCCCTTTGCAGGTACTTATTAATAATTAATTAACGGCTCTGTTGCTCTAGGGAAAGTCAAGGAGGATGAAACCAAACCACGAACGAAGGCACTTGAAGATAAACTCTTTAGTGCATGATTGAGTTTTGACCGCAGACATTCTATCATATTAGTTGGGTGCTCCACAACTGAGCTATACTCGCCCCCTCAAAAATTCTATATTGTTAAAAATTCTATATTATTCCAGCCCTGTATCGTTTTCCTCTGCACTAACTATTCTGTTTGATGTGTGTTGCATACTTAATAGAAGAGCTGTTGGAAAGAAGGACGACTTCATCCCCGAACCGTGACGACCAACAGGAGTGTTGTGCCCCTAAACCTATGTCAACAAGTAGTTACACATGTTTGCTAAAACATAACAACAACAAAAAAATCAATATGACAACACCTTATGGGAAACGTTCCAAGGCTCTAAACCAACACTAGCCTGAAAAGCGAGCGAAGCAACAACTGTTAGGAAGACAGAAACAATCGGAAGCAAAACAAACCAGGCAGAAGCCAAGTCAAACCAAAGTCTACAACAGAGAGAACTATTTAACCTTTTCAGAACAAACACATACCCAAATCCAACAACCTGCAAGTTGCGCAGGTAAAGCTAATAACTCGCTAGGAGTTTGCGCAAATTAACACCACACTCAATCTACAATCATAACATAGTCAGGAAACGGTGCAGTAATTATCTTATATTTGTCTATAGTTAATAACTTATACAATTATAGTACTAATACACAAATACAAACTTCAATCAACTCCTACGCTAATGTAGAGAAACAATCTATTCAATCATGGCAAATTTCGATAAACGGCGTTTAATATTTACAAATTTCCGAGAATAGTCAAAATCACAGGAAAGGAAAATTGTCACTTCCTTGAAAAAATTGCTTTCAGTTTTTAACTCCAGAGCTCTTTCAACAGCACAAGATGCAATCTTCAGGCCTATAACGAGATCAACATGGAATCATTCCCAGGCTGTTCTTCTGGACATACTATACCTCATAATATGTTGCCATGAAATGCTGATAGCGCTGATGATAAGACCAATTTCGTCAAGGAGGTATATATATATATATATATATATATATATATATATATATATATATATATATATATATATGTATATATATATATATACTAGTTTACTTAAATGGATGCGACTTAATCAAACGCTGATAAGTGATGCTGAGTCCCATCAGCGGTTCTAAACATACATTTCTGGGGGGGGGCTAATTTATTATGGGCTTACCGCCGTGCCTGGGGGTTTAGAATCAAATATTTATAACCAGGCACCTTGAAATCATTAAGGAAGTATTTGATAAACTAAGAACATACATTAATTAGAACTTATTACTATTACTTTGCCTAAACAATTTATGTTCTTAATTTAACCGAAAGATATTGTAAATTTTAGAGGCCTAAGCTCCCCTTTAGCCGCCCCTGGAGAGTCCATTTCCATTGCGATTTGAACCTTATAGAAATTATATGGAGTGCTAATAGTAGATGGAAAAGGACGGTTCTAGTCCGGTGACGTCATGATAGCGGAAGAGCCCATGTGTTTCCCGCCAAAAATATATCCTATATAGGAAGGTAATATAACAGTTGACTCACCGATCATACTAAAGACTGACCAAATGTTAGGCCGATTGTCAAATGATTCGGTTAGTTGGTCAGTAAGTTATCAGTGGGTTGCTAGATCAGCTGTCTGTAACCTACCTATGGAGGTTATACTTTTGGCGGGAAACTCTTGCGCGCCTCAATGTTTATTATGCCTGAACCAGCATTTTACATCTAATTCTAACCATAACTAACTAACTGGTAAGATTATATTGTTCCTGAAGAGGTACGAAAATAACAGAACGAAAGAGTATGTTTGTAATAAATCTAATATTTGTAGAATTAATTAAATATAGTAAAATGTTAATTTTTATATTTCTTTATTGTCAATACGAACGAATCGGAAATGTAATCTATTGACAGAATACATATGAATCTGTAATGAGCTTAATTCTGGAGCATCGGTTATTTTTGTTAACAATTACTTTCAAGTTAGTTTAGAAAGAATGACAAAATTGTTATTGTTTCTATATTGAAATATTTGTTATTCGTCGTGACATATAGTTCTTGAATGTAAAATAGCCCTCGCTCGTTTCTCTAACTTTTCGTGTCTCTTCAGGAACAAATAAAGTACCTAAATACATTTTTTTCCTGAACTCATTGTAATTAGGCTGTAATATCTAGAGTATTTAACTTTTATTAATGTCTGATTTTAATTTACTTACGGCCTTTTCATTTTCTTAATGATAGATCTTACGTTACACTTGTTCCATACCTGAAAACAGAAAAACAAATCGTTAGACATAGAAAAGAAAAAAGAAAAAAAGTTTTTGAGGTATTTTTTTTATGGATATGTTTAAGTTATTTCACTATTAACTTGATTTTGTTTCATCCCGTGAGAATATAATGCTGTGTTTTTTTTTATTACTTATTTTATTTTATTGTATATATTAACTTGCTTAGTTTGTATTAAGCAAAGTTTGTCGCAGTGTCATTGTGAACTTGATAAACCTATTTAAGCAGATTATTTTAAGTTCACAAAGATTGTTAACACTCATGCAGAAGGAATCTAACCACAACCTTAGACAAGGAGACTCCTCGCCATAGCCACGAGGCGTCTCAATGGTGTATGCAGCAAAAAAGGAAAGAACCGAGCCATTTTAAACAAGCAGGAGAGCAAAAAACAAAACAAAAATTAAGAATAAAACAAACAGCAAAAACCCCGGAATTGGAGCTCTGGAGCAAGGTTGGATCGTTTATCTTTCTTAAAAATTTAGGACAAATTATATAGTTGAATAAATTACATATTTTCTTTTTTAACAGCTAAAAATAAAAAAATAAATTAAGCTTTTTATTAAGAACGAAATACGACTCGAACCAATTTGTTTATAATTCTGTGGAATGTATTGTTTTTTGTTTTTTTTTATAATAAAGTAAATTAAACTTGAAATATTTTTCCTCTTTTAGTAAATTAGGATATATAAATATCGAGAGGTTACTTCCTTCACTATTCAAAAAAAAAAATATATAAACATGCATAAGAAGTATTGGAATTTGGATATATTTTCTCAAATATCTGGAATACGGTTGAGAAATTATGGTAATTGGAGCAAAACTTCAAAGCTCAAAGAACTTCATAAAAAAAAGAAGAATCAATGAAATAGGCGGAAGGTGACTAAAAATTTACAACATTCTTCTATTATCTTCAGGGAAATATGCCTCCTACTGGAGACTAGAATGAATTCAATATGGTGGAATATAGTCAGCTGATCGATTGTAGATATGTCATGTGTTCAAAAAAATTGTCCTGAAAATATATTGTCATAATAAAATTAGACCAACAGATTGTGGAATAAATAAATATTCAGATGAGGTGTTCAGCTTTTTTTTTTTTTTTTAATATTTACAAGTTTCTTTTTATCTGTAATGATGTGTATGTTTTATTTTCATTCTTTTTTCAGAATTTCCTAAAATGGTAATATTATGAAAATAGAAAGTATGTTTCTATTTTATAGGATGATATGGTTATCTTCTCTATTATCAATATTATGAACAAGCTGTTTTATTATTTTTCGGATTTGCTGTAGCGATTCTCCTATGTAGCTGCTTTTGCAGTTAATTTTATGAATGTTGTATTTACTTTTCCTTAAGTTTAATTTATCTTGAATGTGACTAAAGTTATATTTAATTTTGTTGCCCTATTTTCAAATTTCTTCCCGATTTCTTTATACATATGTCTGAATTCGTTTTGAAATTGTTGGATTAAAACTTAAAGGAAAAATAATGGTAATATTATCAATTCTAATTTTTTTTATAAAACTATTAATTTTTGTTCTCTAATTGATGATGGTGACTGTAACATGGCGCTACATATTTCTGTGTTTACAAACCTTATGATGATGACTGTAATATGGCGCTACATATTTCTGTGTTTACAAACCTTATGATGATGACTGTAATATGGCGCTACATATTTCTGTGTTTACAAACCTTATGATGATGACTGTAATATGGCGCTACATATTTCTGTGTTTACAAACCTTGCCAATTATTTCATAATTTTAACTGTGGAAATGTTGGGGATAATTATAGGGAAATGTGCTTTAACCTAAGGAGAAAGGAAGGGGGGGGGAATATATTACTGTAAGGGCACTAAAAGATATTGTAAATTGTAATTTACTTGACGACTATTTGTCCCATGGGATTATATAAGGGGGGGGGGTAAGGGGGATGCAATGCCCCCCTCCGAAATTTGGTTTTGGTGAGAACATTTCATGCAAAAAAAGCCAACAAAACGAAAAATGTCTTCAACATTTGCCCTGGTTTACTAGGTGTCCAGAGGAACTGAAAATTCACCATTTTACAGTAAACTATTTACCCCCCCCCCACACGAAATTATTTCTTATACACATCCCTTATTTATCCTGATATATATGAGGTTATCATAATTTTTTTAAGCGGTTATTTTGATATTACCAGTGTTTCATCCAATTAAAACGAAAGGAAAATCAGTTGATGAATTTCACAAAAAGTCTAACAATAAAGTGATTTGTTTTCAGGAGGACAATTAGTAATCAACTATATTAATTAAGTAATACATTTCTTTCCTTTTCAATTATACTCAAACACATTTGCCTGTAATTGTGTCCAATGCGTAGTCATGTAACAACAACTTCCTACCTGAAACTAGAAAACTGTGTCCACAGTTGAAATTGATAAATAAATTGCTTTTTAAAAGTTCCCAACAAGCTCTATTCCTGAGAGTATTCAATTTGTCAGTAATAGAGATTGAAAAAGAAGACGAGGACGCCGCTTCCCGTGTTCCCAGCTGTTGGAGGAAGTTAGCCGTTTGGTAATTAAAATGTACTCGGATTAAATTATCGAGTCTAGTAATAATTGGCGGGTAAAAGTAGAACTACCTGGAAATAACACAATCTAACTTTACTTCCCACGAGATGGGGGGTTTTTATACTCCGGGGGGAGGGGAGGGGTGTTAACTTCCTCGTACTAATACTCGAGTAGGGATATGCTCGGGGATGGAACGCTGTTTTTCTATTTTCTGGAGTAATAAAAACCTTGTGATATCAAATGGAAAGTAATTTTATCAAATTTATCAATAAAAAATAAATCAACATAGATTTTATTTGGGATGTTAAAGTATCCGAAGAAATAAGTTTTAATTCTTCAAAAACTAAATTGGGGCCCTGTGTCTGACGAACGGAAACCATCTTTTTTCACGGGCGATAGTCTTCACGCGACAATTTTTAATCTACAACAATAAACTAAAATTATTTTGAAAGAAGAAGGTAAACTGTAGTCATATACGTAGGACATTTAATATGTATTTTATATTTCAATGAATCGAAAACATCCTGCGTTTTTTTCTAGAAAATATCATTAGCAAGCTGCAGCTAAAATTTGAAGTTGATCGGGTGGAAATTGAAGGAGCTAGCTTATCACCCGATTTGAAAAACATAGTTTTGAGAAAAACGATTTTAAAGTTTAAAGTACCGAAATGTTCGTTTTTCCTGAATGATTCCAAATTATTGATGAGTTATGGAAATGGTGTACGCCATGTTTCGCGGCAATAAAACACAAATGGTGGCCACTACGGTGTTAAAAAACAACAACATATGAATATTAATTTTAACGGGAAATTTCCGACATCTAGTTGTTAGGAATGATAAAAATTTAAAGAGAGGTTTCAGAAACTCTCTTTGAGTGGAACCTCATATTCTAAATTCCCTCAGAGAGAGCTAATATTAAGTTATTTGGAATTATTCCCATTTATTTGCATGAATAAGATTCAGAGGAAAACTAGCGTTTAAAAATTTTATGGGGGGGGGGAGCATTCACAGTGTTTGAGACTGAACAAACAAAATGGGAATTAAAATGAAGACTGTTTTAAAGATTTCTAGACCGCTCGCTGTTAAATAAAATACCACCATTCTCCATCCGGGAAAAACTAAAATGCATGGAAATTGGAAAATTATTTAAAACTCTACTAGATAGAAGTATTCATTGTTCGAAATTAAAAAGGCTTTCACAAGAATTATTAAAAATTCATAAAGCTTTCCCTTGAGGGCATTTTTATGTTTACTGTTTGTGTTTTAAATGTAAATAAAGGATATAAAGAATAAATCCGTGGTAGTTTGGAGGCAACACTGCTTCAAGTATTGAAGAGAAAATGGAGGAGGCAACACTGCTTCGAAGCATTGTCCTTGCTTCCAAGCCCCAGCTGTTCCTCCCCTTGAGACCCTAATAAAGTTAGGCTAACCCTCCCCCCCCTCGCAAGCCCACGAGAAAATTGTATTTTCGGCTTCGGTTATCCTCAGGGGCAACACTGTTACAATAAAGATAACGAGGATTATTATTTGGAAATGATTAAACTTGCTCTTTTTTCTTGCGCGCTTCGCTAAGCTTGGCGGAGAAAAAAATTAACTGCCTTTGGACAGGGGGGCGATCTATAAAAACACCGTAAACTACAGCTGATAATAAAAAAAGAAAAAAAAAAGAAAGAAAATACTTTCTGAAGCAGTGTTGCCCCGATGGTTGCATAATGTGTTATGAAAGTTCTAAAAACTCCTTCTATGCTGAAATTATGTTGGCAATGATCCGATTATCCAGTCAGCAAAAGACTACCTTCCCAGAACACTGTTCTCTTCTACTTCTATGGGTTCATACAGGTTATCAACCATTTCAAGCATAATACATTATTTATTAGGGCATATTGACACCCATTATTTTAACAAATAATTATAGATCTTAGTATATGAATGAGTTATAATTAACTGGATTTTATCGTTTCTTTGTTGTTTTTGGGGGGGGGATTGATTGGCATTTCTCTCCGCCGGCATTACATTATATTTCAGTCTGTTGTCCATCTAACAGAAAACAATCGCAAGATGCTGAAAAAATATTACGCACCGAAGAGCGGAATGACTGCAAAACCCACCCAAATTCACACAAACACACCAGAGTAGGGCAATCTGTGATTAATTTCGTTACTAAGGACTAACGATTGAATGAGTAATCTGAATGTGACTAACGATTGATGATTGATCAATCATATTTCTCCATGACTAATGAGTGACGACTAACTGGTTTCTAGCCTATGATTGATGATTGAAGATTAAACCTGCTTTGACTAATGATTGATGACTGAAGATTAACCTTACTCAGATTAATGATTAAGGACTAAAAAAGGCCTTGATTTATGGTTGAAGATTAACTGGTTTATGAAGGAATTCTAAAGCCCAATGTACACTGTTAGTCATGCCAATCATTTGTTTAGACTATCAATGATTAATGAGTAATGATTGATTGATGACTAACTTCACATATGATTAATAAGACCTATAATTGATGATTAACTGGAGTTGCGATTAATTTATTTTATCCTGTGATTGATTAGTCATCAATTAGTAAAATTTAATTGATTTATCAAATTTATTTGATTTGTGCCCTACTCTGACACACACACACACACACACACACACACACACACACACACACACACACACACACACACACACACACACACACACACACACACACACACGTTCGTTGCCTCGACTGGTAAGAGACCACAAACAAGGGTAGAGGACATTTTCACACTGGACTGGTTATCAGAGGTTCTGTGACGCGGGATTGTTTTCCACTTTATCCCCTGTACAATTATTTCATTATCTATTATTTTTAATTTTTGTTGGCAACACTGACACTGTGCCGGTATGGTTGATAACAGGAGGAGGTTACCGTGGCCAGGTTAGTTCTGGCGTCTTCTGGCTGCTAGAAGTGTGTTCTATGATTTGCAATTTCAGCTGATAATCTGTGAGTGGTTGGGGCTTTATGTAGTAGTTTATTGTTGTATCATGAGATATAGTGGACATGATTTTTATAATATCCAATATTCTAAATGATTGTACAACAGCAAAATAAAAAATAGCATTTTGAAACCACAACTATCAAGCAAATAATAGTGTAACTAGCCATAATTCACTACTTAAGACCGATGGATTTATATAGGAAAGGGAAGAAAATATAAAAGACTGAAAGGGCTTTTAGGGGTTTTATTGTCCACCCCCCCTTTAGTTGGTTTCTGTAGATTGTAGTAGTGGGGGGGGGGGAGATAGGCCATGGTCGTTAACTTTAACGAGAGGCTTACCGATAAAACCCTTTTTCTCCTCGTAACTACCAGATAGTAAAGCCTAGTAGTTCTGTTCTAGGGCCATTTAGGCAATAATCAAATACACAATCAAACAATTACAATCAAAATTAAACGACAATCATAATAATAATGATAAATAATTTCGTTAATTTTGAAAATCAAAAATGTTATACCAAATCATATCACCGCGGGGAAACGACCGCGGTAAAGATAAAGGACGAGTATATATATATATATATATATATATATATATATATATATATATATATAGTATAATAATAGAAATCTAAATAAATATACATGTGTATGGTAATTGGCCGAAACCCCGACAATACCATATATGTTTTTACAGCCCTGAAGATGGCTTATCAGTAATAAATATACATTTTAACCTTAAAATGTGTTTTATTAATTAAGAATATTGACCGAAACCCCGACGATCAACGCTTTTTAAATTACTAAGAATAATATTAGATTGTAAATTAATTTTTAGCAAAACAATTGCCAAGTGTGGCGCTGTCGGTTTCGACAGAACAAGCTGGTATACTTTTTTACAACTTATTGCAATTACAGAATGTAATTAACATATTCACGTATGAACATATATATATATATATATATATATATATATATATATATATATATATATATATATAACACACACAGGAAACAATAACTAACCAAATTGACGTATATACCCACCTCGAAAATTTTGTTTTGGAGAGAGCATTTCATGTAAAAAAGCAGCCTATAACAACGAAATATGCCTTCTACATTTACCCTGGTCTACTAGGTGTCCAGGGGACCTGAAAACTCACCTTTTTACACGCAAATATTTAAAAAAAATTCCTACGCCCCAAATGCCTAGATGCGCCCAGCCCCCCGAAGTTATTGTCTATAGACGCTAGTAACTAACCATAAGTATATAATAGTTAGAATCTAGAAATAAAGGTAACTATCATAAGAATATGGATATATACTTGGTGTTATGGGATTAGATACTAATTGTATGAGGACAGTAGAAGCAGATAGAATGTCAGAACTGTCAGAGATATAGCCATGACAGCTCTCTGACAGATACTCCTGTCTATATGGGGTGCTCACTTACCAGTATATCAGGCATTCCAGGCTTGTATGAGAAAGGTATACTCAGAATCAAAACCAATTTTATTAAAAAAAGGTAGGGAAAATAAAACTAAATGGTGGCTTAAAATAAATGCGGAAGAAATGGATACAGATTTCATAACTTGGAATTGATTTAAAAACTTACAATCTATAAAGCTATTATATTATATTTTGCAATAAATTTCTAATCTACTCTTCATTTTAATACTATTTAAGCCTATACAGACAGAAATGACATAGTCATTACTAATAGTATAGAAAACATAATAACCAACGATAACTAAAAATTAATAAATACAAAATATAAAACATATACTTCATGTAATATAAAACAAAGAAAAAATTGATTGAAAGCAATTACACTGCTAATAGGAGAAATTAATTCACAAACTTAAAAAACGCTAAACATATTCCAATATAAATATCGAAAACATTCACTATACTATAAAATAAATATCTAACCTATTTTTTTTTATGTGTTTAGGAATATCTGAAACGATAGGCGAAATGCAAAACCAGTACAAAAAGTTTTTTTTTTATTAAATTTTTATACGAAAAGGAGTATGAAAAAAATTATACATAAATAGTGTATAAATAAAATTAATAAAACTCAAATATGGTCCTATACATTAAATAGGTATATATATATATATATATATATATATATATATATATATATATATATATATCACCAGCGGTCCGGTCCTTCAACTAGAAATAGAAGGAGATAAGGTCACCCAACAACGAACCTTAAAAGGGAATATATATATATATATATATATATATATATATATATATATATACATTTATATGGATAAAAACAAAATATTAACAGTTGGATGGAATTGAAAAATAATTACTCGCAGATTGAGAAAAATATGATTCGACAAGAAAATAAGATGGAAATAGAGTCACCAGGAAAATGTTGAGTTAGGTATCAAAATTGTTTGAGAGGATTATTTACCAACCTAATCCTACACTGCATATATATATATATATATATATATATATATATATATATATATATATATATATATATATATATATATATATATATGTTCATAACTGTATATGTTAGTAACATTCTGTAGTTGCAATAAGTTGTGACCAGTCTTCAACCAAATTGTTCTGTTGAAACCGACAGCGTCACTCTTGCCATCCAGATATATTTTGCAGGCGAAGGGTTAATTTCGAATTCGCTATAGAACATATTTCGGTAGGAGTGACACTACCGGAAATAAGCATCTATCAGGGGTACCAATCTTTTCCCCATCACAGATTTCGGAGCATTGCCAATTTCCTAAAAGTTTTAACAAGTTTGATATTCTTATTAAATTACTTATGTAAAGTTTAAAATCCCTCTCCCCCCCTCCCCCGCTATTTTTCTTGGAGGAAGTTAAAACTGCTTCATACCAACTTAAGAGATTGATGAGAAAGCCTTAAGTACCTTATCTCCTCCAGGCCTACCAACATTTCTTAACTCCATAACTCATTACTTAAAACAATATACAATTTTAAATTCATAACCTTAAAAAGGATAATTATTATTCATAATAAAACTTTTGGATGGGAGTTTGGCTGAGTGGTGTTGCAATCAACATATTTTCTGGCAGACCTAATAGCATAACTTGGGCGTGTAAAAAAATATGTTTTTCTTCTAGTGGTTGGTGTTGGAGTTTAAGGTGGACTTCTAGGCCCACCCAGCCTTCAATGGTTTCCTACTGATGGGAAATCAGGCTAGTTATCTTGGTTTTGACTTCCCCAAGACATTCTCAATCCTAACCTAGGATATTTGCATACGGACCTAACCTCTCAGTCAGAACAAGGCCTGTGTAGTTTTCTCATGGGTAATCAAAACCAATGTCATTTTATGCAATTTTTTGAATACAAAATGAAACAAAATTTTTCAATTCTTTCTTTATGCTATAAGTTTTATATGGGGTGTTAAATTAAAAAAAAAGAAGAAAGTTTTAATTCTTCGAAAACAAAGTTGCGGCGCTGTGTGTGACGGATGGAAACCCTCATTTTTCACGGGCGATAGTGTGCAGGAGACAATTATTAATCGAGAACAATAAACTAAAATTATGTTGAAATAACATAAAATCTAGTAATTTAGTTATGACTTTTTAAAAAAAATATTAATTCCTTCGAAGATGGTGATCAATTCTTAATTTTCTATTACAAAATCTGACAAAAATCGAAAAAATACTACTTACTTTACTAGCAAACATCGTTATGAATCTCCAGTTAAAATTGAAGGTGCTAGCGTGATGCCCGATTTCAAAAACACAGTTTTGAGAAAAACGACTTAAAAAATAAATGTTTTGAAATGTTAATTTTTTCTCCTTTTTAATTATTTTTAATAATTTCTTGTAATAAAGAAAAAAAATTGGTTTTTCATTTTGAAATATATTGAAGGAGGGCCGGTGGAAGTAAGTGTAAAGGCACATTGAAGGAGGGCCGGTGGAAGTAAGTGTAAAGGCACATTGAAGGAGGGCCGGTGGAAGTAAGTGTAAAGGCACATTGAAGGAGGGCCGGTGGAAGTAAGTGTAAAGGCACATTGAAGGAGGGCCGGTGGAAGTAAGTGTAAAGGCACATTGAAGGAGGGCCGGTGGAAGTAAGTGTAAAGGCACATTGAAGGAGGGCCGGTGGAAGTAAGTGTAAAGGCACATTGAAGGAGGGCCGGTGGAAGTAAGTGTAAAGGCACATTGAAGGAGGGCCGGTGGAAGTAAGTGTAAAGGCACATTGAAGGAGGGCCGGTGGAAGTAAGTGTAAAGGCACATTGAAGGAGGGCCGGTGGAAGTAAGTGTAAAGGCACATTGAAGGAGGGCCGGTGGAAGTAAGTGTAAAGGCACATTGAAGGAGGGCCGGTGGAAGTAAGTGTAAAGGCACATTGAAGGAGGGCCGGTGGAAGTAAGTGTAAAGGCACATTGAAGGAGGGCCGGTGGAAGTAAGTGTAAAGGCACATTGAAGGAGGGCCGGTGGAAGTAAGTGTAAAGGCACATTGAAGGAGGGCCGGTGGAAGTAAGTGTAAAGGCACATTGAAGGAGGGCCGGTGGAAGTAAGTGTAAAGGCACATTGAAGGAGGGCCGGTGGAAGTAAGTGTAAAGGCACATTGAAGGAGGGCCGGTGGAAGTAAGTGTAAAGGCACATTGAAGGAGGGCCGGTGGAAGTAAGTGTAAAGGCACATTGAAGGAGGGCCGGTGGAAGTAAGTGTAAAGGCACATTGAAGGAGGGCCGGTGGAAGTAAGTGTAAAGGCACATTGAAGGAGGGCCGGTGGAAGTAAGTGTAAAGGCACATTGAAGGAGGGCCGGTGGAAGTAAGTGTAAAGGCACATTGAAGGAGGGCCGGTGGAAGTAAGTGTAAAGGCACATTGAAGGAGGGCCGGTGGAAGTAAGTGTAAAGGCACATTGAAGGAGGGCCGGTGGAAGTAAGTGTAAAGGCACATTGAAGGAGGGCCGGTGGAAGTAAGTGTAAAGGCACATTGAAGGAGGGCCGGTGGAAGTAAGTGTAAAGGCACATTGAAGGAGGGCCGGTGGAAGTAAGTGTAAAGGCACATTGAAGGAGGGCCGGTGGAAGTAAGTGTAAAGGCACATTGAAGGAGGGCCGGTGGAAGTAAGTGTAAAGGCACATTGAAGGAGGGCCGGTGGAAGTAAGTGTAAAGGCACATTGAAGGAGGGCCGGTGGAAGTAAGTGTAAAGGCACATTGAAGGAGGGCCGGTGGAAGTAAGTGTAAAGGCACATTGAAGGAGGGCCGGTGGAAGTAAGTGTAAAGGCACATTGAAGGAGGGCCGGTGGAAGTAAGTGTAAAGGCACATTGAAGGAGGGCCGGTGGAAGTAAGTGTAAAGGCACATTGAAGGAGGGCCGGTGGAAGTAAGTGTAAAGGCACATTGAAGGAGGGCCGGTGGAAGTAAGTGTAAAGGCACATTGAAGGAGGGCCGGTGGAAGTAAGTGTAAAGGCACATTGAAGGAGGGCCGGTGGAAGTAAGTGTAAAGGCACATTGAAGGAGGGCCGGTGGAAGTAAGTGTAAAGGCACATTGAAGGAGGGCCGGTGGAAGTAAGTGTAAAGGCACATTGAAGGAGGGCCGGTGGAAGTAAGTGTAAAGGCACATTGAAGGAGGGCCGGTGGAAGTAAGTGTAAAGGCACATTGAAGGAGGGCCGGTGGAAGTAAGTGTAAAGGCACATTGAAGGAGGGCCGGTGGAAGTAAGTGTAAAGGCACATTGAAGGAGGGCCGGTGGAAGTAAGTGTAAAGGCACATTGAAGGAGGGCCGGTGGAAGTAAGTGTAAAGGCACATTGAAGGAGGGCCGGTGGAAGTAAGTGTAAAGGCACATTGAAGGAGGGCCGGTGGAAGTAAGTGTAAAGGCACATTGAAGGAGGGCCGGTGGAAGTAAGTGTAAAGGCACATTGAAGGAGGGCCGGTGGAAGTAAGTGTAAAGGCACATTGAAGGAGGGCCGGTGGAAGTAAGTGTAAAGGCACATTGAAGGAGGGCCGGTGGAAGTAAGTGTAAAGGCACATTGAAGGAGGGCCGGTGGAAGTAAGTGTAAAGGCACATTGAAGGAGGGCCGGTGGAAGTAAGTGTAAAGGCACATTGAAGGAGGGCCGGTGGAAGTAAGTGTAAAGGCACATTGAAGGAGGGCCGGTGGAAGTAAGTGTAAAGGCACATTGAAGGAGGGCCGGTGGAAGTAAGTGTAAAGGCACATTGAAGGAGGGCCGGTGGAAGTAAGTGTAAAGGCACATTGAAGGAGGGCCGGTGGAAGTAAGTGTAAAGGCACATTTAAAAACATTTCCACCACTCTTAGGTATCATTATTGATTAGTTAACAAAGTATTTAACGCCATAAAAAAAGTGTTAAAAAAAAGTTACAACGTGTGTATGTGTGATTTTTATGATGGATCTGCATCCAGGCCAGTATTTCCGAGCTAAATACATGTTACCACCCGTCCTTGGAGGAGAAGAGCTTGTCATCAGCGGGCTATTGATTTCCAATTTCTATGAGCGAAACTCCAAACCGCATCTACCTGTATTAGAATCCGGCGTGCTAGCTACTATGCGATTTCATTAAATCAGACAATTATTTACGAGTTGACAATTGTAAACATGTTTATGTTTACACGAGAGCAGATATAATTCCAACATATTTGAGCCGATGTAAAAACCCGCTGTAGCGTGTTGTCACCTTTGTCCGGGAGGAGTGCTGATAACATGAGACAGGTCAGCCATTTCAGGGCATGAATCCTCCCTAGGAATTTTATTCAGGGGGGGGGGAGGCTGCGGGATTTCACGGTTCGGGGGAGTTTGCTTTGTTACCGTCGGATATTTATTCAAGCCTCGTATGAAATAATTCTTCTTTTGTTGAGAGAGGAGAGTTTAAGTCCAGGAGTGAAGTACAACATTGTTCGGTGTTGTAGACATTAGTGGGGTGCTTTGTTATTCCATTTACATTAGTTTATATATATATATATATATATATATATATATATATATATACATATTGGAGGTCCGGTGGCTGTGAGGTTAGGGGTGGAGGCGTGAGCACTTAACACTCCGTGCCAAGGGTCGTGGGTTCGATTTCCACTATGGGTCTTTCTTTAGAAAAAAGAAAGGCATCAGCCCTATCCTGGCTAGAAATGGGTGGTAACCTTTAGATAACCCGTCCTAAGATTCATATTTATAATGTTATAACGTTAATTACAATTAACGTTTTAACATTATAATAATAATTATTATAATTATTATCCTTTATTTCCAACCCTAACCGGGTTCCAGCTATTCTGCTCTTCCTCAAAAGGTATTTCCTAAAATTATTTATTAGATGTCTAATAATTTGTTCACACCAAATGTTTATTTACATCGATGGACTTATCACATCACGTACATGTGTAGAACATAATTTAAAATTGTTTCGCAATATGAGTCCTAGGGTTATAAGCCATTAACTTCCTAACCTTCCTCTCTGTAAACCTGTCTACAATCCCCAGCCTTTCTATTGTGTAAGAACCCTAGGATATATATTGCTAAGCAATATTAAATTAAGTTTTACACATAATCCATAGACGTAAATAAACAAATTTATAATATAAATATGTATTTGGTATGAACAAATTTATAGACATTTAATAAATTATTGTAGAAAATTGCGTTTGAGAAGGAGCAGAATAGCTGGAAACCGGTTAGGGTTGGAATGAAGGATATGAAGTGAAAAGAATATTATTTATGACAATAATACCAAACAGGTGAAGAATAACCCTAGGATATATATATTTTAGGGTTATTCTTCACCTGTTTGGTATTATTAATTAATACCCTTCATTTAGTAATCGTAATTATTTATGACCTTTTGGCTATAACAAAAAAAAAATAACATTAAAAGTTGGAGGTCATCGATGGAAGAATATATATATATATATATATATATATATATATATATATATATATATATATATATCCAAATAGGAAAACCAACAAACTCCAAGGTCTCCACCACAAATGATTTATTTTTATTCACCAACAAAGCATGCTTTGTTGGTGAATAAAAATAAATCATTTGTGGTGGAGACATTGGAGTTTGTTGGTTTTCCTATTTGGATGCAGTACCACCACCGTCCAGCCAAATCAATGTCAAGATATATATATATATATACTAGCTGTTACCTAGTGTGCCATGCTTCACCTACTTTCTGCCCGTATCAATGACTCTCCCCGTATGAAGATCTACCTGTATACCCAGTTACGTCAAAATCGGTCAAACGGTGTGAATTTGTTTATATCTGTCTAGTAATTTGAGAAACAGCCAACAGAGGCCAGCACCACAGCCTGCGAGTAGATAGCTCTTATCAAAGAAAGGCCAGCGTTCCTTAGTTACACAGTGACTGTTGATATAAAATTGAAATAAACTGCATTACATGATTATATAATGATGTAAAGTCATCAATGAGTTCGAGTTATTCTAATTATCAAGAACATCAACGAATAAATTTGAGACATTATTCAAAATGGCTGCATTTTATTCAAAACCTGCATTTATTAATTATTCCAGAGAGTAAATCTGAACGTGGACAACCTTATGATGGATATGGGGGAGGTGTAAAGACTAGAAATATTGCTGGATCGTTTATTCGAAGCTAACTAGATCAACAGGTTGATAGCACGCAACCAGCCCCCCCCCTACAACACACTCTTATCATTCTTATCACTATACCTGTCATATTTAGGGATATTTACTCATCACATTCCCTGAGATCATTATATCAAAGTGGAATATGTTACATCCGACAGCTTTCGACTCGTCAAGATACATTAATAAAACTGTACTATATTCTTCATTGTATTAGCATAAATATGCTTTAGCGATGACTAAACTGGAAAAAAACGTTAGAAAAAAGTGTCCGCTGGCGTTCGCACATGCGCGGTGGCCATGTACGAAAAATAAGACTATATGTTATACCGTACATTACATAGGTGTGTCCGTTGGATCTAAAGCATATTTATGTTCCTGAATTTAAGCAGAAGGCTCTAAACGAAATTATTTTCTATACTTATTATTTTTTTTTATTTACTTGTATAAAGTCAAATAAACGTAAGTAATACTTAACACGTAATAATAGCTACTTTCAAAAATTTGGGCTTACATGTATGAAATAATGTTTGTATATTTTTTAAAAAATCTTCATGGATCCTACCTAGATGGTAATCATTATCCCTAATAAAATGTATATGCTTATAAGTATGTAAATAGATGTACCTATATGTTCGTGCCTGTAAACAAGATAGCTGTCAGGAATTTGGTTTTTTCTTTTCGAAACTGTATTCTAACGATTGGAGGAGTTTGTTACCCAGCAAAATTCTGAATGGTTTGAAATTATTTGAGAATGAAGCGAAATTATAGGAAAAAATTAAGTTGTATTTTTAAGTATGTGTTTGTTTATACATATATATATATATATATATATATATATATATATATATATATATATATATATACTTATGTATAAATACAATCTATGAGTTTATGTATGAACATATATATTTAATACTTAAGTAACCATCGTGAACATATTCAAAGATCTTGTATATTTGCACGGTGGATACTTAAGTGTTAACTTTGGTCTTTCTCTGCCTCCTGGCACTTCATTGCTGACGAAGGCTACCAAAGTGTAGCCGAAACCTCCTTAATATAGATTTTTACAAAAAATCGGTGTTTCCTAGCTGAATCCCAACTATTCATGGACTAATTAGTTAATCTTTCTTTACTTTTTTTATGTATAAACTTTACAGTTGATCTGGTAATTTTGATAAGTTAGGAAGTTAAATAATCAGACTGCAAGTTGAAAGGGCGTGAGAATAAAGAGTCGACAGCTGTTGGCTGTAGATCCTGCTGTGAATAGCAAGACTAAGACTAGGGCACAATGGTAGATGGGAGTGAATGGGTAGCAGCTGTCGAGACGAGCAGGTACTGATTCAGGTACTGTATGGTGGGGTAAGGTACTCATGGGAACCTACAAGGTACTCTACTGGGCTCTATTATATTTCATGTCACGTGCTCTCCAGTCCACGTGGGATGATGGAGAATGAATTTGTTTGAGCTGATATAATACAATACCATAATAAGATTGTATATTCGGAATGAAAAAAGAAAGAAATGCGTAGCAAGATTATAAGTTAGAAATTATTCAAAAACTTACAATGTACAAGGAATTACTTTCTTATCATATTTTACAATTATTTTAATATAAACAGGGTTTTAGTACTATATTAGTCTAAACTGCCACAAATTAAATTTCCATCACTAATAGTACAGAAAATAATTATAATTATAAATAATTATAACCTACGACCCTAAACTACATAGTCGACACGAGCAGGTACTGTATGGTGGGGTAAGGTACACATGGGAACCCACAAGGTACAGTACTGGGCTCTATTATATTTCATGTCACGTGCTCTCGAGTCCAAGGTGGGATGAACGAAAATAGAATTATTTGAGCTGATTTAAAGCAATACCGTAATGAGACTGTATGTTCGGAATGAAAAAAGAAAGAAATGCGTAGCAAGATTATAAGTTAGAAATTATTCAAAAACTTACAATGTACAAGGAATGACTTTCTTATCTTATTTTACAATTATTTTAATATAAACAGGGTTTTAGTACTATATTAGCCTAAACTGCCACAAATTAAATTTCCATCACTAATAGTACAGAAAAAAATTATAATTATAAATAATTGTAACCTACGACCCTAAACCACATTGTCGACACGAGCAGGTACTGTATGGTGGGGTAAGGTACACATGGGAACCTACAAGGCACAGTACTGGGCTCTATTATATTTCATGTCACGTGCTCTGGAGTCCAAGGTGGGATGAACGAAAATAGAATTATTTGAGCTGATTTAAAGCAATACAGTAATGAAATTGCTTGTTGTAATTCCATCTTGTTGCTCCTAGAAATCAGTGTTGGGCAAAAATCATTCAAAAGAATGAATAAATCTGTTATTTCATTCTGAATAATGAATAATTTTTCATTCATTATTCAGTCAATTCAATGAATAACCTAACTCTTTATTTTTATTTATTATTGAATAACATGAAACATTTTATTGAATAATAATGATTCATCGAATAAAAGTTATTTATTCGAATGAAACAATTTATTGAATGAAATTGATTTATTCGACTGAAATGTTTCGTTAAATAGAAGTGATTTATTTTAACAATGTTTTCTAATAAAAATGGGAACCCACAAGGTACAGCACTGGGCTCTTTTATATTTCATACCCCGTGCTCTCGAGTCCAGGCTGGGATTATGGAAAATAGAATTGGTATAGCTGATTTAACGCAATACCGTAATGAGACTGTATGTTCGGAATGAAAAAAGAAAGAAATGCGTAGCAAGATTATAAGTTAGAAATTATTCAAAAACTTACAATGTACAAGGAATTACTTTCTTATCATATTTTACAATTATTTTAATATAAACAAGGTTTTAGTACTATATTAGCCTAAACTGCCACAAACTAAATTGCCATTATTAATAGTATATACACATATTATAACCTACGACCCTAAACTACATACTCGACATGAGCAGGTTCTGTATGGTGGGGTAAGGTACACATGGGAACCTACAAGGTACAGTACTGGGCTCTATTATATTTCATGTCACGTGCTCTCGAGTCCAAGGTGGGAAGAACGAAAATGAATTGTTTGAGCTGATCTAAAGCAATACCGTAATGAGATTGAATGTTGTATTCCATCTCCTTGCTCCAAGAAATCATGGGCGTATGACCCGAGGGGCTGTGAGAATTTCGGGGGGGGGGGCTGAGAGCATTTGGGGATATGGAATACTAACAATCTAGTCCATGGAATAGTTAACCAATTAAAACGCTATTACACCCCAAAAAAAATATTTTTCTGAACAAAGTAATCTTATTTAATTTATTTTTGAAGGTTTTTATGACAAATTTTTAACGATTTCGGAAGGCGGGACTGCAGCCCCCACAGCCCCCCTCCCCATATGCTCATGCTAGAATAGTTTTGTAAGAAACGTTTTGCTTATCATGGTGGTCCAGTAGATATCATACCGATTCAAACTACTACGATTTCTAGATCTTCTGGATGTTATTCTGATAATGTTTCATCGAAAGAAGACCGTTGACCGCCGCTATAGATTGCAAAGGTAGAGTCCGTCAGGGTTCGGTGGTGGTATATTAATAAAACTATATTTTTTACATTAAATCTATATTAATCTACTTATAATTTATGCTCTAGCTATAACACACACTCACCAAATGTATCCTATATCCTAGTCCATGTATAATGTTTTTACAGCCTTGATGAAGGCTCGAATCTCAAGCCGAAACGTTGGCAAAATTAATACAACTTGGTTATAAGAAACACGATAGTGTTGACCTTTTGCTAAGGATTCTTTGAAAAAGATCCGTAGCCTTCATGGATACTTTTAATAATTTCAGAAAATAATCAAAATTCATACGAAAAAAGAGAGCTTCCGGTGAATAATGTCTTTTTTATAAATTATTGTTCTTTCAATTTTAATAATAATAATTAAAAAAAAATGTAGCTTGTTGAATTGTGGAAGAAAAACTAGACAAGCTTGGCTTCTATGAGTAATATGGGATATGATACCTTTTTAGGTAAAGAGATACATGAGTAATTCATTGTTATCACCATAAGAGATAAGACATGACTGATACTCGTTGTCTGTCTTGGCTGTTATCAGTAGTGAAATACAGTAGCCAGCTTATGGAAGAGACAATGGTATCATATGATACTTAATAATCTAATGATAGCTCATTCATAGGGAATCCTGTACAAAAGAATAGACGAATGCGATCCTCCAATTATCGGATAATGACAGTAATTCATTCAAAGCGAGCAACAGACAACTCTAAGTCTTTATCCAATCTATTTTTAATCGGAGTACAAATATTCCTGGAATTCCTTTGAAAAGAGGAATTCCCAGCTGTGTTTGTGTTTACAGACGATCTAAAACTCGAAACGGGCGGGCTCTTTTGGGCGGGAAGCCACAGAAAAAGCGCGCCAAGACAGAGTGGCAATAAAGGAAGCTGTTTTTGGGCCCGCGCCACAATTTACGTTCACGAATGAAGACAGACAAAACGAATGTGACATTTTTATAGGAACCGTCAGGTTTACTGTAGATTGTAATATCCAAACCGCTGTTTACAACACTGTTGTCATTTTATTGACGAATACTACGAGGCTAAATCAAGAAATATCACAAATATTTATCTGCCTCAAAGTAGCCTCAAGCTGACTGTAGACGAATATAAAAGGCCGTCACGCAGGAGCTATATATACTAATACATACCTCAACAGGCGGATGACCCTTCAAATCCTCTGCTCCTCTTCTTTTCGTCCACAATATTGGTCTTTTATTTATGCAATTCGCTATGAAAATACTAATATTGCGATGAAGATAGTTAGCCGTCGACAATAAGACAAGGTATGATCAAGATTCAATTTGAGAGAAAAGGTCAGATTTTCAGAAAAATTTGTATTTAGAACGTTTCGGCTACTCTTAGACAGCCTTCTTCAACAACCAATATCTTGGGGATTCAGCAAGATAACCATAACATTTAGGTAACCATGGATAACTCAAGAAAAGTAGGATTCTGTGCTTTAGATAGACCTCACTGTAGATGTAGAGTGATTGTAGGATAAACTTAACCTTGTAACAAAGGCTTCATTGAAATAAATTACAGCATAACAACTAAAACAATAAACTACATGGCACAATAAACAGGTGAGTCATGAACCATATGATTAACATATGTTATACCAGAGTAGAACTCGCTATTCTTACAGTTATCTCTGGTCATCTTAAGATTCCCGTTGTCTTTCTACATTTCCAACACATTTATTCCTCAACAAAGCTGAGAAAGAGAATCCCGAAATGTCTCTCTTAAGACCTTTAAGTTTTCTCTTTCCCGAGTCCATTTCTTGACATCTTATAATAACATGCAGTATGGAGGTTTCCTAGAAACTCTCTTTATTAGGGGTGGAATATGAGTTTTTTTTAAAATAGGGAAGGCACTGTATTATTAATATTCTGGAGAGGTTTTTATTAAAATCTCGAAAACCGAGATTTGTGGAATTGTGAAATTTTGGTTAGTCAAGCCCCAAACTCAAATGCTTATTAAACTCCTTACAAAAGAAGGAAGATTTAATAAATCCTTTAGCCGGTGAAAACCGTGTTTCGCTCTCTTTTCTGGAAAGGACAAACATACAAATATATACCATGCATATTTGGGAATTATAATGAAATACAACTAATGGGATTGAACACATAAAACAATGCCATTTATTAATAAAACACACAAAACCTTTCCTCCGTCGGATATAACTCACAAATGAGTAATAAACGAGAGAGTTCCATAATCAGTACATTACATCCATTTCATTTCTGAATACTCCCGATATAAGCATGAAATGACTACATTATATGAGGAACTATTTTGAAAACTAGCCAGATCGGACCTGCGCAAGTTGAAAGCTTAAATTCTATAAATAAGTTTTTAAATCCCAAGCTTATTCAGAATATGTATGCTTGCTCTACATAGTTTTCCTATGAACTAGGAGTTCCAGGGTCTCCCCGTGGTCTAATGGATAATGCTTTGGATTCTCTTGCGGGAGATGGTGGGTTCGAGTCCCGTCTGTAGCAGGGATTTTTCACATTTCAGGATCTATTGACAACATTCCTAGCATCACCATGGATGAGAGCGCTAATGGCCCAGACGCTGCACACTTGGGCCAAATGACAATCCGTGTTTCAAAGCAGGCTACAGGCATCAAGACACCCGAAGGCTACAGGCATCAAGACACCCGAAGGCTACAGGCATCAAGACACCCGAAGGCTACAGGCATCAAGACACCCGAAGGCTACAGGCATCAAGACACCCGAAGGCTACAGGCATCAAGACACCCGAAGGCTACAGGCATCAAGACACCCGAAGGCTACAGGCATCAAGACACCCGAAGGCTACAGGCATCAAGACACCCGAAGGCTACAGGCATCAAGACACCCGAAGGCTACAGGCATCAAGACACCCGATTTCAATGCATTTTATTTTAAATTACTTTAAATAAAATTTAGAACAACTTTGTGTAGCTACAGTTTTGTTTGGGAAATCCTCATTAAACTTAGGAAAAATCAGACTGACATCTTCAAAACGTAAATTTATCTTAATTCATTTTTTTCCAAGTTTTATTCCGCTGTTATTGAGTTATATGAAAACTGAAATATTATTTTATGTTCAATTGTAAAGGTTCGTGAATTTTATTATAGGTAATTTAATGAACAGGGGAATGAAAAACCAACAATCTGGCTAGACATAGTTGTTATAAATTTTATTACCAAACATTTAAAAAAAAAAAAAAAAAAAAAATGCATTGAAATTGGTTGTGATTTAGAGGCTGTAGTCTTTTTTGAAATGCGAAATATCGTAATTACAGCAGCTATTTAAGGATTATCTTATAGATTGTCCTGCATCATAATTCTATACGACATTTCTCTGGACATTTCTCTGAGTATTACTTCTTGAGTATGAATCAGTAACGTAGCAGAACGTGAAGGCAGAATAATTATAAAGGAACATAATTATAAGCAGTAAGGCACACAAAAGATAATGTCCCATAAAACACTGGGAGGGTTCAGGGATGGTATGGGACCACAGGAAGACGAAACCAGGAGATAAATTCTTTAATGTGTAACCGAGTATTGTACCATCAGAAAATGATGGTCAACTGGTGCACCACGTCATATATATGTATATGAGCCCCGAGCAAGCACTAAAGCTTTTTCTTCAATTGTCTTCGTTCATGGGTTGAATTCGGCCTCCCTGACCGTCCCTAGGCCGACCCAGCCTTTAATTAAATTAATAATGGGTACCTTGGGTGCTAATGACTCTAGTAGTCGAAGCGGCCAAGGGGAAAATCAGGCGGCCGGAGCGTAGTACTGACCATACTATCTCCCTAGTGTGCCGTATGGTCATGAATCAGATACCTCTATAGTATCTGCCCCTCAGGGCCTTCGTGGCCTGTTACGGGACTGATTTATATATATATATATATATATATATATATATATATATATATATATATATATATGGAGTCTAGCCGTCTCCACATATAAGTAAAATGATAACATTATTGGGTGACTTGTCTAGACCACTCATTCCACAACCAAAACTCCAGGTGAAATCAACTGCCTTCCAACAAGATTATGCTGAATCCTATACGACCGAGATCTGTTAAGGACATCTAGAATTGCCTAAGACATGAAGAGCAGCCTTCATGACGAGCCAGCTAAAGGTTAGATGTTATCCAGCTGTGTCTGACTAGAATCCTGTTTCAATCCGATCATCCTTGTAGCAAGATACAACTCCCTCCAGACATTGTACTGGTTTACAACGGGAGGATGGTCCGAAATACCAGGACTAAGGTAATCCTAGTCGCCATATTAACCAAAAGTGTCAAACTACCGGTCGTCATTAAATTCAGAAGTGGGCCAATAAACAAACCAACATACGAGTAATATAAATTCTCTGTGATCTTAGGAGGCATGGGGCCGATAAAGCAGCAATCCTGTCTTCACACTACTTTATTTAATAGGCCCGACATGTTTCGTGCATATTTTCGCGTATCTACAGGGGCACTTCTTGCTAGTAAGTTCACACGTCACCATGTTCTTGCTCTGGAGTCTTGTCTAAAACTTTTAGAACTTATTAATTTTGTAATTAATTTCCTTCGAGAGGTTTGTGCATGCGTGTTACTATATTACTAAATAAACACACAGAAACGTCACATTTTTGTCTATTGATCTTGATGAATAATAAAAGAAAGGAGATACAGTAATAACGCAGTAAGCGCTCCTAGGGGCAGAAATCAGAACTCCTAGTGGGAGCTTTGGTGAACTTCGTTTGGCGGGAGAATTCTATTCAATCATAGTTCAAAGTAAATCCCCCCCCCACCGATATACAGATTTAGTTAATTTTTACAACACTTCTTTCTTATCAGATACCCAGGACGTATACAGTTTTTTGTAAAAAAACAACAGAAATTACGACCGGAATGAGCAAATTAGTAATTTTTGTCCGGAGTTATCAGAAATATATAACAATAATGGACCGATTTTGCTGGTTAACGAAATCGTTCAATCGTTTGCTAGGAGAATAATTGATACTGATAAAGATTTGAAGAAATTTTTCAAAAATTCCGTCATGAGTGGAACCTCAATAGCTACTTTCCTTCGGAGAAAAGTGCCAAAAGGTAACTTAAACACTACATGAACATTAAATCATTTTAGTTGTACAGTATACGTAGTAGATTTATTATAATCTTGTATTATTGATGTACCATCTTGTAAAGAAAAACAATATATATTAATTATAATTTTCCTTTTCACAAAAATAAGAAAAGAATCTAAAATCCAATTAAAATATCTATTTATTTATAACTAACAGAACAGTTGATCCAGAACTAAATGTAAACCCAGTAAGCTGTATTCAGGTGGAATTATTAAAAAAGTACTTTCCTCAATAAAGTAAAAAGAAAATAAACAAGATTTAAATTGGGAAACGGGAAGGTAATAATGAAAAGAGATCCAAAGAGAGTCAAACAGAGCAAGATTTGATTTTAATCTCTTTGTTGAGTTGAAAAGCTCATGAAAGTTTATTGCTTTGAGGTCAATAGAGTAACCTTTCATCCAGGAAACCCGTCTCTCCATGACCTTCTTCATCATCTCCAATATAATCTCATCACAATAAAAAGGACTTTTATTAGAATTTACATTAAACGATGTTATTAAAGTTTTTAGTTTTTTTAAATAATTGTCATAATTGCATTTAAATGTTAATTTTTATTATTACGATTTATAGTGATTTTTAATTTGTTTTGCACACCCTCTAGTTTACTTGTTTTTTTTTTAAATTTATTGGTCTCTCTCTCTCTCTCTCTCTCTCTCTCTCTCTCTCTCTATATATATATATATATATATATATATATAATTTTCATTAGTATTTACTCTGCCGAGCCTTTTTTTTTTGTTGGTGATTGTTACCAATGTATATTTCGCACTAGTATTTCTAAAGTGCCACAACTCAAAATAAAACTCAACAGAAAATGTGTCACTCTTGCCTATGTAGGGGTCATAGCATTAGGACACATGTTCCCTCTGGTGTAGGAGCTCTGAAGCTAGGAGCATACAGTTTTGATGGTGGATTAAGAGATATTTAATATCTAACACTATGGTGTCTTTCATAGTCAGAACTGAAAAACACCGATTTTTGAGTTGTGTCACTTTAGAAATACTACTGCGATATGTACGATTGAAAATGCATTTACGTAAAAATTTAGGAGACTGTAATATTTGAATCAAAATATTTAATGAAATATATTTGTAATAAGTTTTTTTTTTATTGAGACGATATGATGGTACTGACTGAGTAAAATAATTTCAGACACCAACACTAATTCTTTTCAGATTCTTCTTAACTTTAACTCCACTTTTCTTAGTTATGAGCCCTTCAATTTATCTTTATCTATATTTTGCATTATCCATTGGCGTATTTAAAGGGGGGGCTGAAGACCTCCCCCCCCCATTTTTATTTCATCGGTAAACGTGTGCCATAAAAACCTCAAAAATAAATTAAATAAGATCACTTAGTACAGAAAAAATATTTTTTTTTGGTGTAATAGCGTTTTAGTTAGCTAACTAGTCCAAGTTCTAGGTTGTTATTATTCTACACCGTTCAAATGAACCGGTGCTCATAGCCCCCGCCCAAAATAGGTAATTGATAGGCCTGTGGTTAACGGTAGAATTTCTGAAAATATTGAGACAATAATTTTCTCTTTTCGGACCTATAAATACCTTATTGGACCTCTAAAATCTAAATGAAGCGCTGCGAAAAATCGAAACCGCAAAAAGGAGGTCATAGAAAACAAGAGTATTTCGCCAAACAATTTCAGTGAATTCTTTTATTTGTTTAAAGTTCTCTGAATTGCAATGTTATTTATATTATTGTTTTTCTTACAGGATTCTATTTGTAGAGATGTTCTTCTAAAGATTCCAGTCCTCTTCAGACAGCCAAGACCTTCCCTCCGGTCCCTTGAAAAGCAGGCTTAGGAAGGGCTGAATCCCTATTGGGGTACATTCAGCCCAGAAAACCCCCAGAACCTGGAATATACCTGATATATTGTATTCCTCTCTACCTGAATCCTGATTTACTAAGAAGGCTCGGCAGGAACCAAGACGTTTTTTGAGAACCGAGGAGAGCGTCAACAGATGTAACACAATGAAACGGAAGGAATTCCATGGAACTTGAGATATTTTCATGAAAAAGATTTTGGAGTTGAAAGCATGGATGAGAAATCTCCAAACAACGATTGGGTACTTGAATGTTGAAGATGATTGCAAGGTTGTAAAGGGAAACGAAATAGGATTGCAATAAACAAGAAAATAGACTTGGCGTTCAATTGCCAAGGGAACATCATTCATAGCAACCAACACACAATGAAGGCTTACTTTACGGCTGCTCAAACTGTCAATCAAGAGTGCCTGTTGATTTGATCTCGAGAAGGTATTTCAGATTTAGAATCTTTCTCAGAAAATGAGTTAATACAGATTCAGATCTTAAAGCCAAAACACCTGATACAAAATTCTGCTGTTTTATATTTCAGTAAGGCGAATCGGCCTTACTTGTACGAGTCTGCATTTTCTGAAATAATGATAATTAAGTCAAAATATCGCAATCAACAAACTGACCAACATATCGTTCCTACCATGTCAAACTATCGAATATGCAAATCAGAGCAAACTAGAGAACGAACATATTCTAACCATTGACGAAGTAATATATTAAAGAATGGCCTTATTCGATACTTTATTTAAGGCAATAAAGGCTATTCTAAACGGGTTAGAGTTGGGACAAGCCGTATCGTCCACAATCCAAGACCAAAGTCTAGAATCTGAAAAACAATATTTTGCATATTCGATAGTTGGACATGGTAGGGACGATATGTTATTATGCTTGCTATTAGAACTCGGTAATTAGCTACTATCTTATGAAAAGTATGCTGAGGACATGCAGAGCCACACTTCAACATACAAAGTCTATCTTTAGTTACGTTTAGACACTAGAACTAGTTTGTTTTGTAACAGCCAATAAACTCGAAATTTCGAATAATTTTCGAGTTTTTGCAATGACATTTTAGAGAATACCTGCACTTAACTTGACTAATAAATGCATATTGCTTGAAAAAGTAATATCAATGCCATTGTACACCCTACCTATACTACAACCCTGCATCAGACATACACTCCCCGACATAATTATAGGCCACCCTATATTATGTTAGTTTTTGTCATTATTTATTGTTATATTTAAGCCAAACCAAATACATACTGTTCTAATGTCACTGACTTTTGGAAGAACATGTCTGTAATGAGTCCTGGTCCTTCTTGCCTATGGATTAGCTGAAATGTTAATATATACGCGCGACAAAAGTATAGGCCAGTCACTCAGTTCTTATCTAAATCTTGCTCTAGGAACAGTTTTAGTGAACAATACATTCATTAATTCAGTCACTGGGTCTAATTAAACCTGTTAAAGTAGTAACTAGAGGAAAAGTGTTGTCTGAGAGTGAAAAACGCGTGATTAAAACATTGCACGATAAAAATTGGACCATATCGAAAATTGCTCGAATTTTAAATAGAAGTAGGCATTTTGTGAGAAATTTGCTATGCTGGGTAATGTTTATGGCGAAAAAAAAGCATTGGTAAAAGGCCCATGACAACGGTCCAAGAACAGCGAGCCATCTTACCTCATAAATCCAACTCTACAGCCAAGGCGAGGGTTTGTGAACAAGCTGTGGTCCAAACAAACATCAGGAATGTTCAACGGCTTTTGCAATAGCCACGTCATTTAAAGCTCCTGAAACTCAAGTCCAAGCCTGCTTTCTCAAAAGCACTCAAAGCCAACAGAAAGAAGTTTACTTCGGAACACATCACATAAGGAAAGAAATGGAAGAAAGGTATCTTCAGCGATGAAAAGCAGTTTAATCTGGCTGGCCCTGATGGATGTCAATATAATTTTCACGATTTCCGAAAAGAAAAAATATTTTTAAGTATCCGTCAAATGTGAGGAAGAGGTATTATGGTTTGGGCTGGGATAGGATACTATAGAAAGACAGAATTAGTAATTTTTTCACTACATTGAATGCGAAAAAGTATAGAGACATCGTCTGGAAGCAAATTGTTGAAAGAGGAAAGAGCTGACCCCAGCTTGTTCACAAATTTCTCTCGTCTTGGCTGAAGAGTTTGAAGCACGACGTAAAATGGCTCGCTGTTCTTGGACCGTGGGCCTGCCAATGTTTTTCTTTTCGCCATAAACATTACCCAGCCTAAGGAAATTCCTTATGAAATGCCTAATTGTATTTAAAATTGGAGCAATTTTCGATATGGTCCAATTATTATTATTATTCACTCTCAGACAACACTTTTCCTCTAGTTACTACTTTAACAGGTTTAATTAGACCCGCTGATTGAATTAATGAATGTAATGGTCACTAAAAGTGTTCCTAGCGCAAGATTTAGATAAGAACTGAGTGACTGGTCTATAGTATTGTCGCGCCTAAATATTTACATTTCAGCTAATACTTAGGCAAGAAGGACCAGGACTCAATACAGACATGTTCTTCCCAAAGTCAGTGACATTAGAACAGTGTGTATTTGGTTTGGCTTAAATATAACAATAAATAATGACAAAACCTAACATAATATAGGGTGGCCTATAATTTTGTCGGGGAGTGTACTTGCAGCCTCTCAGAGTCTATAGATCCTAGTCTAACAATATTAAGGCAGTTTGCTATCAGTTCAAGTTCGAGCATTCCTAGCTTACTTTAAGCATGTACTCTCTGACGTTATTTCTTTACAGCTAGGAGAATGTTGTCTCTGAAAACTCATCCAACCATATTCTCAGACTAATAGTCACCTTAATGAGCCTAAAGATAGGTGCCTGCCTCCCGCTAGCAGAACGGTGCCTGTGGAAGGAGGGAGGGAGGCGACAGATGTATGGAGCAGATGTTGGTAGCAGCTGCAGGATATCGGGGCCACTCGGTGGTGATGCAAGTCCTGCGTTGTTCTTGCTTTTGGTGGACATTGTGTTCGGGTTTAGGATAATGATTATATTTAATAACAGCATAATACTGGAGATTCTTCAATGTACAAGTTTAATGTTATATTTTTCCCATGTCCAAGCATTGTAGGTATATACAGGGTGTCCAAGCATTGTAGGTATATACAGGGTCTCCCCAAAATAAACGGCAAAACTTCGGGAATCGATGCAAGTTGAAAAAAGAAAGAAAAAAAAATTTTGGCACATAACTCGTTTTTACTTCGTGTCCGAGAAAAACCCAAAAACTAAAACATAATTTCGAAAAGGCATTCTTTCATAATGCCTGTATAAAAATCGTTAAAAGTATATGCTTAGTTTAATCCTCCCCTCCCACCCCAAAAATAAAGGATTGAGAATACCCCTAATTTTATGTGCAAATAATGAAATAATAGGTCTCCATTTTTTGACCCCTTCCTCGATCGCATTCCTCGATAATAAACTGTCGTTGCTCTTTGGCACAAAAGGGGGAAGTCCTTTTGGTAGAGATTGGGAAGCTGGTTCCAAGTCGAGGGTTTTCCAGCACACTATGGGAGGGCCGTCCGAAATTGGTTGAAAACTAACTATCCATGGCGTTGAATAGGACCTGGTGGGCCGGTATCTTGACCGGCTCGATCTTCAGACCTCGCATGGGGACACATTAAAGATTTGGTCTAAAGGAAGGTGGTCTCACAGAAAGACGTGAAAGTATGTCTGTAACAAGTTAGCCGTTACAAGTCTCAGAATTTACCAGCAAAATCGGCCCATTTAGAAAGACTACTTTCTCCGGATTCACATTGTGGAGATTCCCGTATCAGCTGTTATTTTCCCTTCCTACGTGGCCAAATAAACATGTGTTAAAAAAAAAAAAAAAAAAAACAGCAAAAAATGTAACATTTTTAACTTCCAAAAATAATAATAACTATACCTTAGATAATCTGATAGATGTTTCCCTTTTAATGGTTCCATAACATACCTGAAACAGAAGAAAGGAAGAATGTTAAATCATGACTACTTATGCTTATATTGACAATTTGATATGTTTACTAAAATCCTAAAAGCTATGAGCATATCGGGAAAAAATGGAAATCGTGGAAACGCTTTCACAGAGGATTTTCACGAAGTTAAAGTTTAGACAATGTACATCAAAAATTATATTCTCTTGCTCGGATGTATTGAGAAGAGTGAACATATTTCTGCAAGTGCCATTGGTCAACAAATGCTGTTTTTATATATTTTTGGCAGAAGAACTGTTTTAGAAGAGCCCTAGGCTAAGAACTTTCCAATATGTCTACAAATCTGCAGTTTTCTTTTGATTCCCAACAAATACATTTTATGTTGATTAATGTATATCGTAAAATATTTCGTTTAAATTGGTTATATCATTTGAAGTGATTATTTCGGCTAGAACGGGTCATAAACAGAAAATTTATAAAATTATTCTACCTTAAAATAACTTTAATTAGAAGAATTATAGAACTTAGTGAGGTGAATGTACGGCAAGAATGGAAGAGGGAGAGTTCCAAGTGACAGTTCAGCTTTCGGCGGATCACGAACTTCAGAACTTCGTGATTTCATTGTTCTTTCAGCTTCGTGGTGAAATTCAGCAAACCGGTTAAGGTGAACATTTAAAAGTGAGGAGACTGCGCAGACCGAAGTGTTGCAGGCTGCTTACTCATTGTCAATAGAGTCGCAAAGCACAGTAGTGTTGATAGTGACGCTTGATGAAACATAATGTGGGATGATAAGTATCTTAAGATTAACCAGAGTTTAGTGGGAAGAGATCAGCGTGGTTTTAATGTAATTCACAGAGCCGGAGTAAACATAAAGCTGAATAAAGTTGGGCTTAGGATAGAACCTTGCAGAACACCGGAATTCTGAGCAAAACCTCCAGTACACGAACTGTCCATAATTCCATTAAGGTATCCTCTGTCCTAATGATGTCCTAATTTTAATGTTGGAACTCTGTCATCAAAATATATAACGATTTATGTATTTATTCCTGACCTAAAACATAGTTCTTTAAAACCGAATAGAACCTGGATATTCAAAATAGTTCAAAAATATATTTATAGAGTATCGTGATATTTAAATTTAAAAATAAGTTCAATAATTTCTACCAATTTAGACTTTTTTTCTTTAAACTTTGTTATAGGGGTTCGTTCTAATTCTTTGTCCGGTGCTTGATGAACCTTCAAAAGAAAGTAGGGCATTTCCGCTTTTATTTATCTTTCTTCTCGGAAAAAAGAGAGAGGCAGCGATGTGGAAAATGAGGGAAAGAGAGGACGAAGTAGAGAGAGTGAGAGAGATAACAGCCCAGGGGAGCCGTCCGAGGAGAATTGGGAGGGTTCAGGTAAAAATGCTCGCCTCCTGAGGGACAATCCCCCCCCCCATGCCTAGCCACCCTTACAGAACCTAACCATCCCTTAACTCCCGATCTACCTGGAGTATGCGAGGCAGCTGTTCGAAGCAAAGGTATGCTTCTGCTTAGTGTAGGATCCATCAGCACCTTAAGTAGCGTACTGGACATGCAAAGGATATAGTGGCGAATCATTTCTCAGAGCTCTTACCTTGCATAACCTACCCACCCCTACAGAACCTAACCATCCCTTAACTCCCGATCTACCTGGAGTATGCGAGGCAGCTGTTCGAAGCAAAGGTATGCTTCTGCTTAGTGTAGGATCCATCAGCACCTTAAGTAGCGTACTGGACATGCAAAGGATATAGTGGCGAATCATTTCTCAGAGCTCTTACCTTGCATAACCTACCCACCCCTACAGAACCTAACCATCCCTTAACTCCCGATCTACCTGGAGTATGCGAGGCAGCTGTTCGAAGCAAAGGTATGCTTCTGCTTAGTGTAGGATCCATCAGCACCTTAAGTAGCGTACTGGACATGCAAAGGATATAGTGGCGAATCATTTCTCAGAGCTCATACCTTGCATAACCTACCCACCCCTACAGAACCTAACCATCCCTTAACTCCCGATCTACCTGGAGTATGCGAGGCAGCTGTTCGAAGCAAAGGTATGCTTCTGCTTAGTGTAGGATCCATCAGCACCTTAAGTAGCGTACTGGACATGCAAAGGATATAGTGGCGAATCATTTCTCAGAGCTCTTACCTTGCATAACCTACCCACCCCTACAGAACCTAACCATCCCTTAACTCCCGATCTACCTGGAGTATGCGAGGCAGCTGTTCGAAGCAAAGGTATGCTTCTGCTTACTGAAGGATCCATCAGCACCTTAAGTAGCGTACTGGACATGCAAAGGATATAGTGGCGAATCATTTCTCAGAGCTCTTACCTTGCATAACCGTTTCATTGCATACGTCCCAAAGTATGCACATTGGAAGCAATGTTTCGCACATATTGTTATTGGTTGGGCTTCAACAAACGAAGCATCATTAAGGCAACCATGTTTCTTTGACTTCTATTTGTTAGCCCAAAGAGTGACCTAATCTGGGCAAAAGTACTTCTTCTCTCCGAGAGTGGCATGGAGCTGTTATCCAAATTTTTGTTTTGTGTTTTTTGGATCATTGTTCGTATGTCGTTTTGGCTGCTTCGTATAATAAAAATTAAAAAATAAATAGCGAGCATTAGAGTGTAGGCGGGTAAAGGTACGCAGTCGGGTAAGAGTACGCATTGGAATTTTTTACTGTTGGCAACACTGCATGGAAGTTTTGTTTTGTGTTTTTAGTTCATCTACCACACTAGGAGATCATGTCACGTTGTCATCGGCTGTTTGCCCGGATTTTATAAGGTAAAACATACTTTTAGAACTTTTCTATGTGATATTTATATATTCAAATCTAAGAGTTTTTACGAACATAGCATATCATCTAATAGATCTGCTTAGTATCGACGAAAACCTAGTATCGGCCTTTTTTTTGAGACCACTGCTAGTGAGTCCTCTTAGCCAACCATTACCGTACTTTTGACCTCCAAGTAGGCCAAGAGTAAGCAAATGACATTTTTCTCTGAAAAAAGTCTCATTGGCCTGGGTGTGTACAACCAAACCTTATATAATTAGTTCTGTACATAATAAATAACATTGAGAACAAATTCGAGTTATGTCTCTCATAAATCCTAAGATATAACCCGAAATCCAGTAGGTGCGTACTCTCTTACCCTATTGTGTTTAGGTACAGCATATATTTGAGTTATGTCTCTCATAAATCCTAAGATATAACCCGAAATCCAGTAGGTGCGTACTCTCTTACCCTCCCTTCCCCTATATGCGATGAATTGTTTCTTCCATCTGATGTAGATAATTTGGTCAAGACGATTAGAGAAACGTAAAATGCTGAAGAAGAAAGTACATAAGTATGCTAGTATAAGTGTTCTTGTTGAGCGTAAGTGGAGCATTGTATAGGTCTATGCCGAGACGTGTTGAACGAAGCGACTCCGAAGGTCAGGGGAAGTCAACAGAGCGGGAAGACAAGGTCAGCTTCGGCTATACTTAGTCAGGACTATGGTTAGGCTAGGAGCTGTGCGGGTCAGAATCTTGTCGATTCGAAGGATGGTGTTACAGTAAACAGATAGGTGGTGTTGGTTGTTCTGTAATAGATTGAAGGATGAAAGACAAAAAGGACGCTGAGTAACTGTTATAACGGGGTGAAATTGAATCAGGCAATAATGACTGCTTTATAATCAAGTCACATTAAGTGAAACAAACTGGTGCTGAAGACGAACCTTGAGGAATTCCAAGGTTTGGATAAAAGTGTTCCCTGACCAGAGGATGTCCAAGTATGTATCGCACTTAATGGAGACGACAATAGACGCGGTTCTGTAGTGGAATGAGGGCAACTGTCACTGTAAAATCTTAGGGTTAAACCCATTCTAGACAGATAGCCTCTTTCGAGACAACGGGCCGGTTTGCCCCGTGACCTCATAGCCACTTTCGTGACAACGGGCCGGTATGCCCCGTGGCATGATAGCCACTTTCGTGTCGAGGCCATTTCATAGCTTCGGGACTGAAAGCCACCGCTGTGCCAGCTTCTTGCAATATCTAGCGGTAAGTTCTGTAAGCGATAATCAGCCTTGTGAGTTTATAAGAATTTTTATGCTACTGAATACGGATTTCCCTAAGCTACTCGGTCCCTTTGCATAGGTTGGGTCCTTATGAAAGGTCTAATTTCTGTTTCATATATTTATATATATATATATATATATATATATATATATATATATATATATATACATATATATATATATATATATATACATATATATATAAATATATATATATATATATATATATATATATATATATATATATATATATATATATATATACATAGAGGTCATGTTTAGTAGATATTATACCAACTCCGAGATATTTGGCTTAATATTATTTAAAAAAATATAATAATTTTAAATTTCGTTTAAAAAAATAAAAACGATTTTAAACCTGCCGTTGACTCTGGAGATGGATACCGCACGAATTATAGTGGAAATAGATCATAGGTTGTAGTAGAGTGGCAGGGAAGACAAACAAGGCGGGCAAAGAATGTTGAGAAAATAGTAGAACTGGGATAAACTAGGATTAGACAGGAGTGGTTGTTATTGTCTAATGGAGTATGAAGTCAGACAAAGTGAAATAAAGTGGGGCTGAAGATGCACTTTGGGTAACACCAAGATTTTCACTAAACATTTGCCCTGACTAATGGTTGTCGGAGTGGACATTGATCTGAATAGACTTCAACTCTTTAATGGAGTTAAAATCAAATAGATCAAGTCTAAGAATGAACCTCCGAACTCTAGGAGACGATGGAAATAACTCTTGCTCAGTTATGGAAATAGTGGAATAACACAAGATTATGAGTGCTAAGCAATTGTATTAGAAGTCAGATAGATTAAAATAAGGTATGGATTATAGAGAACCTTGAGAAACGCCATTAATTGAGCACAATCCTTCTTCAAAAATATCAAAATAACATTCTACAAAATATTTATTTTTCTATTTATTCATTTATTTATTTAAAATCTGTACAAATTATTAACAGTATAATGATCAAGTTTGTTGATGCAGATATTATGTGCAAGTTGACAAAAACGGTAAAAGTAAAATAAAATAAAAAATATAGAAAATATGGAAGAAACCAACCATTGTTGGCACTTCCAGAGATGTCTCAATAAATATATGGAAGAAACCAACCATTGTTGGCACTTCCAGAGATGTCTCAATAAATATATGGAAGAAGCCAAACATTGTTGGCACTTCCAGAGATGTCTCAATAAATATTTTAATGCTCACGATAAGATCAGGTGAGTAAATTTTCTCGGGGCCACTGTCTCTTGACCCGCCTGGGAGGATTGTCTGGATGGGATTGGGAAGATAAGGATAGACCTTCAGGATTAGGATGGTAGGACAATTCGGATTAAGTACAAATGGGATGCTAAGGTCATTGTGAAGGGTTTTGTTGGCAATGACAGTACGATGTAGAACACGTTTAATGCCTATATGATTTCAATTTATAGCACATAGAATTATGTTAGAACCCTGAAGAAAAAGAAAACCTCCAGGATGTAGTGCTGTTGAACACTAAAGACTCGAGGCCAGGACTGAAACCTAACACTACAAGGACCAGTATCTCCTGTTTGTGTTTTCATCTTATGAATAACCGTGTCGGGTGTCCTGGGTTAGTCTACTGGAAAAGCAGCATCAGCAGGGGACATGTCTCTTACAAGTACACTCTTTATAATCCGTTACTTATTTAAAAGAAATGTGCGAGATAACGCTTGTTACTTTACATGTATGTATGTGTACATATATATATATATATATATATATATATATATATATATATGTATGTTGTTCATTCGGCATCTGTCTCCAGCGGTCTTGCTCCTCCTGTCATCGCAATATTTCGCCGGATTCCTCTCCGGCTTCTTCAGGCGATCATTCATCCTTGCTGGTTGGTAAGGGAACCGGTCGTAAATTCTGCTGTATTGTAACGAAACGCGGCATACGTCGTGGGTATCTCATGAGAAAGAAGTGTTGTAAAAATGAAGTAAATCGGTCTATTTTAAAGGAGGGTTTACTTTAAACTCTGTTTCATTAGAATTAGCCGGCCAGACGTAGGTTCCCAAAGGCGCCGCGAGGAGCACTATCTCCCACAAGGGGGAGTGTATCCTGTCCCTGCGTCTGATCGAAAGGCGGAAAATGAAGTTTTTGTGTATTTATTAAGTAGTACAGTATCATGTATTAACATAACTCTGGAAGCAAATTGTTTACAAAATTAATAATTGAACAGTTCTCATAAGAAATGTAAATGAGCAGAACTATTCACGTTTTTATTTTTTTTATATAGGTTATTTACAGCAAATTATTCAGTAATATAGTCTTCACTACAAAAATTCTGAGGAAAGTGCTTAGTTATGCAGCTCCTGCGTGACGGACTTTTTGTTCCATAACTGTTGTCTTTAGTTTTGCCCGTTCTTGTGTTAATAGTCGGCAGTCGTAAAGTAAGTGTTGGTAAGTTTGTTCAGTAAGAAAATCACAAAGACATGTGTTTCTGATTGTAATTTTGAAACGGTGTAAATATGAACTTATTAAGCCATGTCCTGTGACAAGTTGGGTAGAGTGAAAATCAGTCATAGTTTGTTTTTTTGTTAAATATATATATATATATATATATATATATATATATATATATATATATATATATATATATATATATATATATATATATATATATATATATGAACTGGAGAACCAGGTTCAAAACCCGAGCGCGCACTTAAGATTTTTTCTTCTAGTGCTGCCGTTCGAGGGTTGGATTTGGGGTCCCAGATCGTCCCTAGGCTCACCCAGCCTTTAATTAATTTAATTAATAATGGGTACCTTGGGTGCTAATGACTCTTGCAGTCGAAGCAGCCAAGGGGAAAATCAGGCGGCCGGAGCATAGTGCTGACCACACTATCTCCCTAGTGTGACGTACGGTCAAGAATCAGATACCTCTACAGTATCTGCCCCTCTGGGCCCTTGTGGCCTGTTACGGGACTGATTTTATATATATATATATATATATATATATATATATATATATATATATATATATATATATATATATAATATATGTATATATTATATACGTATAAATAAACATAAATATATTCCAGAAGGTCAATAAGGTGACCCAGTTTCAAGGAGACAAATTTTTTGGTTGGTAATAGATGGTGTAATTCAACAGATAAATAAACATGTTTATATGTAGAATACAATGAGCAGGGTTACATTATGAATTATCACGGTATGTTTTGTAGGAAAATAAAAAGCAGTTACGTCCAGGCTAATGGTAGAGTTGTGTAGGTTAAATAAAAAGGAATCGGTCGGCCATTGTGAGTCGAAGGACACCAAAGAGGATCGTGTTCCGAGCTCCTGTTAACATTTAATAATTTCTCTTCGTCTGGATCGTTCGCCAATGAATAAGTCATGGTTCCCGCGCTAAGGCGGGAAGCTTTCTTCTCTCCATAACCTCCAACCGTTTCAAAACAACTTCTCTTTAATGTGCTTTATAATGGCTCTGTGTTTGGGTAAAACAATCTGGGGATTCCAGAAAAATCTCTACACGAATTTATCTTGATTTCTAAGTAAATACTGAGAGAAGGTTATTGCCATTAATATGTGGATTTCATTAACCCTTTCGACCCTTACAATCAACAGTATTCCTTTAAAACGATACTAAATATGCCAACATGTAACATTTATCTTTCCATTTAAATCAGTCTAAGCTAATTTAATGATAAAAAAAACTAATTCAGTAAAAATGAAAATTATTCCTAAGGAGACACCTACATTGGTCCCGATCCGATACGATAGCCACCTACTGCCGGAAGGAAAAGAAGCACATGCATCTCAAAGCAGGTGCCTACATTGGTCCCGATCCGATACGATAGCCACCTACCGCCGGAAGGAAAAGAAGCACATGCATCTCAAAGCAGGTGCCTACATTGGTCCCGACCCGATTCGATAGCCACCGATTCTCGGCCGTTCAAACTTGTGAATAATAAAATTTAGAACAACTTTGTAAATTCAAATTTTTGTATTTTTGTTCCCCTTATTTATTATACTACGTGGAAAGATGTTTATAACCATCCAATGTCTATAACCTTCCAATGTTTATAACCTTCCAATGTTTATAACCTTCCAATACTTATAACCTTCTAACTAGGTGTCTTTCATTCAAATAATTTTAAAATATAAATACTAATGCTTCTCTTACCTCCAACATTCAACCTAATCGAAGGATTCTATGCTTATTAGGTGGTATTTCTTGAATTAATCACTCATTTTCACTTCGCTTCAAGGGTAGGGACCAATGTAGGCACTTATGTCGGCCGTTGTCGGTCAAACGAAATCGGATCGGACCGGGACAAATACGGGTCGAATGTAGGTGCAGCGTAAGAAAACAAAAATCTAAAAACCTGGCATACCTTATATCTAAACTCTTCAATTTCTACTGCTTTTGATTTACTAATAAATGCCCAATAGATTCGGCTAAGCTAAATATGAATGTAATCCAATGATGCTAATTTGAAAAGAAAATTGTTATATGACATTAAGGAAACTCTAAAACAGAATCCCCCCCCCCAAAAAATAGAACCATTAGATGTGGAAATTCCGCAGGAAATATAAAATTCTATAAATGAATTGAGTTCTGTTAGTAATGGCGCAGGGGATTTCAATTCTTTTGTTCATTGTATTTGTATTGCTTTCTTTAATATCATCTGGTTGTAGAATTTACATTGTTCATAAAACTCTTTTCTTCAATAATAACATCGATTTTTTTTGGGGTCTCCTGTGGTCTAGTGGCTAACGCGCTAGATTCATAAGCGGGAGATGGTGGGTTCGATCCCCACCGGCGGCAGGAATTTTCTCATCCCACGGCTCGCTGAGAAAATTCCTGGCTGCACCCTGGATGTCGGCGCTAATGACCTGGAATTAGATGCGCTGTAAAAAAAAAAAAATAACTTCGATTTTATTTGTCTTGACAACAACATTAATTCTTTAATCTAATTCTTTATAGTGATTCGTGCATTTTCTTCATCAGATACAAGAACATTATGGTCTTCGGCTTTCGACCGTTTCTTCACTTTCTTCCCCAATGTTTCACCAGTCATACTGCTGGCTTCCTCAGGGTTAGGTCCCCAGTCAGCAGTATGACTGGTGAATCGTTGGTGAAGAAAGTGAAGACTCGGTCGAAACCCGAAGACCATAATGCTCGAAATGACTCGGAGCGTGGAAGCCTACGAGTTAAATAGAATTAAACTTGTATAATAAGCCACCTTAGCTTCTAGTTTATTAATGTCGAGCTATTTATAGGTCGCCACCTTAAATATATGCCCTGGTAGAGGGGGGATTTTATCAGCCAGCGGAAATGAAGGTGTCATTTAGCGATGCAATTATTTTACGAAAAATGAGTTTAATATTATTATTTTCTACAGAGAGTTGTAGACCATTTTGTGCAAGCAAGTAATTGAACATTAACATTGAGATCCATCTAATATCTTGTGTGGAACTGTTTTTATCCGTTATAAACGAAAATTTTAATAAAGAGTAATATGCCAAAAGCAGTTAACAGTACTACATTGGTTGTTAAGTTGTTCTACTCAGCAATCAAAAATTCAATTGGAGGGATTGGGGAAAAATAGTGCCAAGCAACATTTTTCACAAAACTTAACTGTAGCTGCTATATGTTGGATATTTTGTACGACTATCAGTTGAAATGGTTAGGGGCAACAAGATTAAGTAGCATACAGAGCTTGTAGTAATATTTTAGTAGCATTTGCATCATAGACTGATAGTCCCACATAATATCTAACATATAGCAGCTACAGTTGAGTTTTGTTAAAAATGTTGCTTGGCATTACTTCGCCCCAACCCTTCAATTGAAACCGTCATGTCTCCACGCATTGATAAAATATGACTTTTCTAAATTGGGTACTTGCTGTTTTTCAGATTTTTCTTCGTATAAAACCTGTTTGTCTTCTAAAATAATTATTCTATCAAATTGGCAATGGTCCCATTCGAGTCAGCACTACAAAATACTTTAAAAATAATACCGAAATCAGACAGATTAAAGTACCTATAGGTTTTTTCATTAAATCCGACGTTTGACACCACTGTGCGGCGATGGGACACGTTAGATTGGGCTGTTTACATTTTTGTGGAAATGTATACTGAATTCGGGGACTGCATAAGTAGTACTTTTAATAAATTCCATGTACTCTCTTCTATGAAATATTGATCAGATTAAATAAGAGTTTTATGCCCTTCCCACCCTGTCCAATCTTTTTACTGTCTTTGGATCCTTGAGTAATCCTAAGTAGAGGTTTTATCAAAGACCCTGTTCGTTCCGCGCGGTTGTTTTCCAAGGAATCCGATCTCGGTATGATTGGGTAACAGTTGCCCTTGAAAGGTTACGCAAACAAGAGCGACGCCCCATAAAGTGGACGAACAAAGGACCTCTAATAGTATACAAATGGAATGCAAATTAATGTCCCAAAAGAGCTTCTGTAAGAATGACTGTGTGTTGTCGAGAATAAATGTCATGACGTCATTAGCACCATTCACAAACAGGCTCATTACGCCGCCACATTAATTATGTCAGGAAAAAAAGATGAGTTCCTAGGGAATTGGGGTGTAGGATGCACTCGTGAACGGAGAGCTGCCATTGGTTGATTTGGCACCTTCCTACGACCAATGAGAAGCCGCCATCTAGAGTCCGGATTTGGAACTATGGGAGGTATTTATACCCCAGCCAGATGGCCGTTGATGAGCTCCATATTGAGGTATTATTGGAACTCATTCACTTAAACCTGTCTAAAATATGAACCAACGTCTGAGGCCGTTTAGGTTTATGACGTTTGCAGTTTGGATAGAAGGCAATCAATGGAGATAGAATCATTCATTTTACCTTCTTCATACCTTCATGAGTGACGTCATAACTTCCTGACTCGGATGATGCAAAAACGTGTTTTTTTAGAAGAACAACATATGACAACACTGTTACCACAGGTTAACAAAGGTACACAGTTGTAAATGATCTTGGCTAATGCTTCATTTAGCATAGAATGGATTCTATTTACTAAGCGACAAGTAAGCTCTTCTCCCATCATTCTACTATGCAGTTGTTAACAGCCCAACAAGTGTTTAGTGGCAAGTTAGTTACTGGACGGACCGTAAGGAACGCACCTGTCCAGTAGGTGCAGACAAGTATGTGCCAATTGTCACTATGCCAGTTTAATGAGAGTGACAAGTACGGACGGGAACGCACATGTCCACCAACCTGCGACCGTATTATTGTCAATTGTCATTAAGTCGCCTTAAGGTGCGTTTACATCAGACACTTCTCGCAGGAAATACATCTCAAGTGTCGGATAGATAATTATCATAATTATTAAACCCTACGCCTGAGATATATTTCCTGCGAGAAGTGTCATATGTAAATGAATCCTTATTGCTCGTGGTAGAAATATATGTGTCATACATAATTTATTTGCAGTTTTCACTAGTTAAAATTTCTGCCTGACATAAATATCCTGCAATAACTATCAGATGTATATGCACCCTTAGTAAGATGGACAAGCTCTAATGACAACTATTTGGCTCGTGTAAACTTGTCATAATACCAAGCTGGCTTACCTACAAGTACTATTAGGAGAACATAACCCGTTAAGCGACAAATAATTTTATCACTATAAATTGAGGCGTCGACTTTCAAAACAAGATATCTCTAAATCGTACAACTTCGCAGGGGACACAAAAAACATTCAAGCTAGTATAATTTCTTTAGGAAATCAATATTTAAGAGACCAAAAAAAGCATTCATTTCCTTGTGTTTGATGGCATATAATCAATTTCCAAAAAAATAGTTTTTACTCAGTGAAAAAAGGTTTTTAGAAAAAGTTATTTCGATGAAAAAGTGGATGTAATCTATTTTGAAACTTATCGCCTCAATTAAAATATTATTTCTATTTATTTATAAGTGATTCGCATCTACTGGGATTTCACTCCTTCAAGGTAGTACCTGTATGTTCTAATGAACCAGCATTAGGGGGGCCTAGCATCTACTGGGACTTCACTCCTTCAAGGTAGTACCTGTATGTTCTAATGAACCAGCATTAGGGGGGCCTAGCATCTACTGGGATTTCACTCCTTCAAGGTAGTACCAGTATGGTCTAATGAACCAGCATTAGGGGGGCCTAGCATCTACTGGGATTTCACTCCTTCAAGGTAGTACCAGTATGGTCTAATGAACCAGCATTAGGGGGGCCTAGCATCTACTGGGATTTCACTCCTTCAAGGTAGTACCAGTATGGTCTAATGAACCAGCATTAGGGGGGCCTAGCATCTACTGGGATTTCACTCCTTCAAGGTAGTACCAGTATGGTCTAATGAACCAGCATTAGGGGGGCCTAGCATCTACTGGGATTTCACTCCTTCAAGGTAGTACCAGTATGGTCTAATGAACCAGCATTAGGGGGGCCTAGCATCTACTGGGATTTCACTCCTTCAAGGTAGTACCTGTATGTTCTAATGAACCAGCATTTGGGGGGGCCTAGCATCTACTGTGATTTCACTCCTTCAAGGTAGTACCTGTATGGTCTAATGATCCAGCATTAGGGGGGCCTAGCATCTACTGTGATTTCACTCCTTCAAGGTAGTACCAGTATGGTCTAATGAACCAGCATTAGGGGGGCCTAGCATCTACTGGGATTTCACTCCTTCAAGGTAGTACCTGTATGTTCTAATGAACCAGCATTTGGGGGGGCCTAGCATCTACTGTGATTTCACTCCTTCAAGGTAGTACCTGTATGGTCTAATGATCCAGCATTAGGGGGGCCTAGCATCTACTGTGATTTCACTCCTTCAAGGTAGTACCAGTATGGTCTAATGAACCAGCATTAGGGGGGCCTAGCATCTACTGGGATTTCACTCCTTCAAGGTAGTACCAGTATGGTCTAATGAACCAGCATTAGGGGGGCCTAGCATCTACTGGGATTTCACTCCTTCAAGGTAGTACCTTTATGTTCTAATGAACCAGCATTAGGGGGGCCTAGCATCTACTGGGATTTCACTCCTTCAAGGTAGTACCTGTATGGTCTAATGAACCAGCATTAGGGGGGCCTAGCATCTACTGTGATTTCACTCCTTCAAGGAAGTACCTGTATGGTCTAATGAACCAGCATTTGGGGGGGCCTAGCATCTACTGTGATTTCACTCCTTCAAGGTAGTACCTGTATGGTCTAATGAACCAGCATTTGGGGGGGCCTAGCATCTACTGGGATTTCACTCCTTCAAGGTAGTACCAGTATGGTCTAATGAACCAGCATTTGGGGGGCCTAGCATCTACTGTGATTTCACTCCTTCAAGGTAGTACCTGTATGGTCTAATGAACCAGCATTTGGGGGGGCCTAGCATCTACTGTGATTTCACTCCTTCAAGGTAGTACCTGTATGGTCTAATGAACCAGCATTTGGGGGGGCCTAGCATCTCCTGGGATTTCACTCCTTCAAGGTAGTACCTGTATGGTCTAATGAACCAGCATTTGGGGGGGCCTAGCATCTACTGGGATTTCACTCCTTCAAGGTAGTACCTGTATGTTCTAATGAACCAGCATTAGGGGGGCCTAGCATCTACTGGGATTTCACTCCTTCAAGGTAGTACCAGTATGGTCTAATGAACCAGCATTAGGAGGGCCTAGCATCTACTGGGATTTCACTCCTTCAAGGTAGAACCTGTATGGTCTAATGAACCAGCATTTGGGGGGGCCTAGAATCTACTGCGATTTCACTCCTTCAAGGTAGTACCTGCATGGTCTAATGAATCAGCATTAAGATGGGTATTTAATTCAATTATTTCCATAACCAGAGGTTTGTAAATGTCTGTTATATGCCTGGAAGCCTCTGGTTATTCAGCAGATGTCTTCAAATGCGAGTGTATAGTTTAGTGTCCTGCAAGTAAGAAAGTATTGTGTTTATGTACTGGCTGCTGTCCCTCAACAATTAGAATTACAATATTAACCATTTAGAATGGTGTGTATCTTCTTGAGCGACATTATCGCAAAGGGTAGAGTGTGTAGTTTGAGTAGAATCCTCTGATATCACTGGTTAGAAATCTGGACTAGGGCAATGTAGTTAGACATAGAATAGGTCATAAACCGATAAAACCCCGCGATGTATAAATCGCCACTGAAACGCGTCATTATTGATGATTAATGAAAGCAGCGAAGGATGAATGACCTCGAGTCCCGTTCTCCGCCGATCAGGGTCATCCTGGAGGAACACGTCTAGAGGCTGCAAGTACAGCGTCACAGCTCGGCTCTCTCCAGCACGTCTCTGTGCTGTAAATACTGCCACATTGCTCTCTAGACCACGTCTTTCCGTTCGCCCTATTAGTCAGTGAAGGCGTCGATCTGGATGAAGCGTGGACAGTCATTACTCATCGTCCTGGAAGATTGCTGGGAGAACGGGAGAAGAGGCGCAGAGGAATCCATTACAGAACGGTCTCCAGGTGATTAGAGATAAGAAACTATAGGCTTCTTGATAAGAAATGTCAAAGGGATAGTTTCTTGGAAGCAATATGGAGAACGTCCATCATCCATTGCTTTGTTGAAGATGAGAAATACAAATAAATTAATTTAATTTGGTCCAATGCAACAAAAGTATCATGCACTTTTCAAGGGAAATTTACAATTTAAAATTTCCTGATAAAATCTGCGTTTTACTCGAGATATTTTCATTTGCCCCAGTTGTTAAAATACCGAATTACCTGTTGCTGGAAGAGTTTCATGTTATTTTCGCGCCAGCTTTTCCAAATGTGTGAAAAATTGATCAACCTCTAATTCTCTATGGATGTGGCTGTTCCATTTAAACTAAGGAGCATTGGACACTATTCGGAGTACCTTTTGTTGAAAAATTATGGAGAAGTATGCTGGTTTTTTTGGTTTGTTTAGTGCATCGACTGGTAAGGTCATTAGTATGGTGGTATTTATGGTTTAATGAATAGCTGGGTTCTAGATGGATGGTCCCACGAAGTTCTTGCGAATTGTTCTGTTTGGAATTGGTTGTAAATTTTGCTGTAACCAAGGTGGACGAATGAAGATTACCTTGGAAAACTATGGTTAGGATGGTGGTATTTATGGTTTAATGAATAGCTGGGTTCTAGATGGATGATGTTCTCATGGTCCCATGAAGTTCTTGCGAATTGTTCCTGTTTTGAATTGATTGTTAGTATTGCTTCAGATCCTACTGGTTCTCTCCCTCTCCCTTCAACCAGCAGACCTACCCTCCCAGTTCCTAGCGCCCTCCGTCTACCTGCAACCCTAAACCTATTGTATTTTTTGCCTCGCCCATTCTCTCTCTCCTTCCAGACCCTTCCCTTAGGTCAACACACCCATTCTCAGTTCCATATACTTCTACCGGATATATATTCCACACTCATCCAGCATTTTGACCATCGACGTACTTCACATTCGACGAATACAATCACAAGCAAATATATTACAAGCCGTCAGGGAATAGTTGGGATTCGGATAAGAATACATCAATACGATTATTGTAAAAATCTATAATTAACATTTCGGCTAATCATTGGTAGCCTTAGTTAGAAATGAGCGCCAGGGGATGGAAAAATACCAAAGTTAGCAGTTAAGGAGTAATACTACATTGTACCTGTTTTTTACCATTTTGTTATAGGCTTAAATCCTTCCTAAAAAATAAAATATACAAAATTATATCCAAGTGTGTTTATGTGCCGGAACACTTTTTGAACGTGCCAAAAAAAAAACCATTTTTAAAAAATCGTTGCTTCAATAAATTATGAAAAAAAATGAACATTTCAGTACATTAAACTTCCAATTTTCTCAAAACTATGTTTTTTAAATCGGGCAATAAGCTAGTGCCTTCAATTTTCACCCGAAAAACTTGAAATTTTAGCTGCAGGTTCCTAATGATATTTGCAAGTAAAGTACATAAGATGTTTTTGATTCATTACATTATAACAATTTTGGACGGATTCTTTAACAGAAAATGAAGAAGCGTTTTCTAAAAAAATTATATTTCTTAAAAATCCTTTGTACTTTACTAGGTTTTAACTTTTTCTTTCAAAATATATTCAAATTTAAATTTTAACGTCCATTTATTATTAACTACGAATTTTAGGACGGGAAAAATATATTTAGTTTTTCGTTCTAGATTAAAAATTGCCTCCTGCAGACTATCGCTCGTGAAAAAAGAGGGTTTCCGTTCGTAAAAAAAAGTGTCGCCATTTTGTTTTCGAAGAATTAAAACTTTTTTTTTTTGTTAGCTATTTTAAGATCCAATATAAAACTTATGACATGAAGAATGGAAAAATAATACTTTATATGTTATTTATAAATTTGAGAAAATGGCCTGGTTTTTGGTGACACTAGGTAGTACCCGTTAAGTGACCATGGCTAAGATATAGCCGAATCCCTCGTAGGCTAATATAAGACGATTACTGTAACTCTAGTGTTTTTCGTATAGGCTTGTTAATCAAATTGAGCTTACGGTTAAATCTTTGACTTTTCTGTAAAGAAATTAGATCTTCAGAACTTCTTGGGAAAATGCCTTTATGCGGACTTAAGAAAATTAAAAAGGTAAAACAATATAGGTCTTAAATTGATGCCCTAAATTTAGTGCTAAAATAAGAATCAAATAAAGGAATAAAGAGCTTTGAAAAAGGTGGAGAGGCTATAAATCCACAGCTGGTCTTCTTCAGCTATTGCTGGAGCTTTATTCTGAAATATCTTAGCTTTTAGAGACTTTATTCTAGTTCATTACTCTTAGTCAGCTGCTAGTAGCTTCAAGCTCTGAGGAATACTATACACGAGTATATTCTCAATATTTACTGGAGGTTTATATCTCTTACAAACTTATTGATTATGAGAAAGAAAATAGAAAAAATATTAGCTATTTTATTGCTAATATTCCTGATGTTTATCAGCTAGCTAAATACCTGTGCTTCGTCACGGCACATAAGTAGTTACTTTATTGCGTTAAATAATGTATCATCAGAATTAACGCTACTATATAATTTTGTGCAGTTTATTATAGCACGGTTCCCGTCATATTATAAGTTATTCAACAATTGATAAGTAATGGAAGTATAATGTTTCTTGACATTGGGGCGCTGTGGATCAGTGTCAAGAAACAGATGTAACCCGTTATCTATAGGTTACCGGGCACAGGAATTTAACCAGTACAGGTTAAATTTTGTTGTCAATAATGAATTTAAGTTTAAATTTATGTTTCCAAGATGTCATTTTGAAAAACCCATTATATTTGCGAGCATTACCAAGAAGTGTTCTGGCTGGGGATGCTGATGGATGAGGAGGCTGTGCAAGGGTTCGGGATATTATTACCTCGGATGGACCATCATCAGGTATAGCGTAAACTCTATGAGGGACAAAATCACAGTTTATTTCTAGTAATTCAAGGCCATTATAGTTGAAATGAACCGCAAATAAAAATAATATTATGAAATAGATACAGTACGGTAACAGCTGACCTGCTCTCTTTAAAACCAACTAAAAATTCAAACCCGTCTAAAAATATTTAACAATTTGAATATGTATAAAAAAAAAAAACATTGGGTCTTATTTAGAACAGGCCCGCCAGTGATTTTATAATGATATTTAGTAACTGTTACTATGTAATTTGATACCATCGATACAGAAATAAAAACACATGTTTAAATACTATTTAATTTAGTATTGTTTGTGTATTTGCGGTTATAAAAGTATTAAACTATGAATATTTTTGATGTTTACGATTTATGCAAAGAAGAGCAACGAGCCAGGATTTATGTGAGTACATGTGGAGGCAGAGAAACTCAAATGAAGATGTTTTTGATAAAATCCTTAAGGACATAGTAGAATTTTGGCCTCCAGATGTACTTGGAGGAACTGATTAAAAGTATTTTATTAAAACTACATAACCTCAAATTTCAACGAATAATTGACTTTCTTCGCTCATTTTATCGCGCGATAAATCTGTAATTTTTTACAACTCTATCGGCATGCAAAGCGATAAAAACTAGCTCGCTGCGACTGTGTGACGGGGCTGACGCTATACTGTGTAATACAAGTAGATCGCCCGTCACCCCCGGGCAGATATCGCTGGTCGCCGCGATGTAGATCGTGCTTTGTGTGACGGGGTTGATGCTATATTGTGTAATACAAGTTGATCGCCCGTCACCCTCGGGCAGATATCGCTGGTCGCCGCGATGTAGATCGTCCTTTGTGTGACGGGGTTGATGCTATACTGTGTAATACAAGTAGATCGCCCGTCACCCTCGGGCAGATATCGCTGGTCGCCGCGATGTAGATCGCCTTCTGTGTACCCGAGCCTATTTATAGATAGTAATATTATGTTGTATAGTTTTTCATAGTAGTATTTATTCAAGTAATTTTCCATTGCACACAATAGCTGTAGGAATACATAGAAGATATATTTTGTAGTTTTGTATTGTTGAATGTGTTGATAATAGGACTGAAATGGCGTTAGGTCGAGGGAATCCATATCGATTAACTGGTTAATTAACGATAATCCCAGTCTAAAATAAGCATGCATTATCGATTTAATTGTCAGCTGACCTCCAGTCCTGTTGCTCGGCGATGAAACTTTCAACGATATCTACATGTCGAGGGAGGCCCCCCTTCGTGCTATTTCACAGCGAAATCGCACGATATGATTCCAAAGTTTTATTAGAAATAATTCTTCTAAGAATAATAATCTAAGTTTGTGAATATTAGTTTCCATTGCAGAATATTTTTAAACAAAAATCTAGTACAAATAGAATTAGGAAAATACATCTCACAAACATAGGGAGGTAAATATTGTAAAATACATCTCACAAACATAGGGAGGTAAATATTGTAAAAAATAAATTAAATAATACAAATAAAATAAATCAAAATTAGAAAAAAGAAAATCATTGTATTACGCAATTTAAAAACTGGAGTTTATTTGCTCAAAAATGTTTTTCTGTGTGCAAGTAATGCGTATAATGATGCACATAATTTTGTAATTCCTAATAATATTGTATTTTTTGTAAAGAACGATATCTATGAGCATACCGAAAGGTACAAATGAAAGAAATACCTTTATGTTTCTTAGCCGAAACCCAACTATTGAAATAAGATTTAAGAAACGTCAAATCTGCTATACTGGAAGAAACACTTCCTTAATAAGGGGGGATTAATGATAATCTGCTATACTGGAAGAAACACTTCCTTAATGAGGGGAAAATAATGATAATCTGCTATACTGGAAGAAACACTTCCTTAATAAGGGGAAAATAATGATAATCTGCTAAACTGGAAGAAACACTTCCTTAATAAGGGGAAAATAATGATAATCTGCTAAACTGGAAGAAACACTTCCTTAATTAGGGGAAAATAATGATAATCTGCTATACTGGAAGAAACACTTCCTTAATAAGGGAAAAATAATGATAATCTGCTATACTGGAAGAAACACTTCCTTAATAAGGGGAAAATAATGATAATCTGCTATACTGGAAGAAACACTTCCTTAATGAGGGAAAAATAATGATAATCTGCTAAACTGGAAGAAACACTTCCTTAATAAGGGGAAAATAGAAAATAATGATAATCAAATAATGTAATTTAATACAGAATGTAAATAGTGAGTATGCACTTCGTGGTTGTATTAATACTCTGCAGATATGTATTTCTGTACCGTACACGTAGATATGCTTGCATGTGTATTCCAAGATCAATAGCCCAGGATTCGAAAAGGCAACACAAATCAGTACAATTTCATAAAGCAAACAACAAAATTACATTCATAAATTTATGTCATCCCATCCAAGTTCTATGTAAGTTGAACTAGAAGAAACCATTCTAAGAATGATGCTGACAAGAACAAGGATAGGCCACACCTTGAGCAGGTAGGATTGTTATCCTGTCAATGTATTGTACAACCAGGTAGAACTCTAATGGATGGAGGACCGCTCCTTTCGAGCAGCTCGTCTTTTATACTATAATCATGATAATAAGTTGCTATTTATCTCTGACACATACGCACACACACAAATATATATATATATATATATATATATATATATATATATATACATACAAGGTACTATTTGTCAAAATGGACCAATAGATGCAAAAAATAGGTTTCCACTAAAGATATATTATGGTCTATACTGAGCGTGATTTTCTCCACTGGAGTATCATCTTCAGGGTATTTTGGAGATCCACAAGAGGCAACTCGATCTCTGACTCAGGTCCACTCTCTGAACGGTAGGAATACGCCATTAATACTTGAAGGGTGAAGGTGCAACATGGACAGAAACAAACAAAGTGTTTTTGAAGAAGATATATGTATATACTTTCAGAGAAGAAATGTTTCCCGAAATTCGATGTAGAACATGGAAAAATTGTTATGCGAATTGTATATCTGAATATGATTTTAACATATTTATTTTCGTTTCAATTTTTTGTGCCTATTTAACGTAGAATGAGGATTTTAACCAAGTAAATACCCAGTATTGCAAATGGCCTACATCTAAAATGAATTTTGTTGAAACCCCTAGCAAAAACTAGCTGGGTTTTCCATCCGGATCATCCTTGGAGGTTCAAACCCAGCCACAACCCACACTAGGTCGACGAACCCGCCTACAACACTCAGACTACCTTTTAGGAAGGCAACAGCTGTGATTTAGCATCAGCTCAGTTTTATTTTCATACTTATCTCTAATGATTCTCTATTAGTTTGAAGAATTCAGCCCTTTCGGATGAACCGATTTTGCTGATTACCAACTCTTTGAATAGTTCGTTATGGGACCATCTCTAATTGCTGACTATTAGTATTCGTGACTCATAACACACGACAAGTGAGTGGGTTGTGAGCAACTTGGTCTTCATCCGAGCATTTATAACTTCAAGCTACAACGAGACAAACCAAAAACTTATGACTCCAACAACGATTTTATTTTAGTTTGTATCCTTTTGGCGAGAGAAAACAATTCCATTTTCATAGTGGAGATGGAGATAGTTAGCCGTTGCAGAGATATGCAGACAAGGTATAGTTGGGATTCGGCTAGGAGAAAAAAACGTCAGGAAGAAATCTGTATTTGGACGTTTCATCCAACCATGGTTACCTAAGTGCATACATCCAACCATGGTTACCTAAGTGTCCTCGAGGTCATCCTCCCTCCCCCCTAGGAATTGTCTAGTGCTGAAGAAGGCTGCCAATGTGCAGCCGAAACGTCCAAATACAGATTTCTTCCTGACGTTTTTTTTCTCCTAGCCGAATCCCAACTATAAGTTGTCAACTATCGTTTGAGTTTATCTCGAATATTTATGATTTTTTTTTCATTAATTTAACAAAAAAAGATTATCTTTTTGTCATGTTAATGAACAGCAAATGAACACCACTAAATGGTTGTTCGTGGCTTGTTGTCAGCCGTGTTGTATCAGGATTCTTGCCCTTTACTTGGTATTGGTCCTGAGGATCGTATGCAATAAACGTCTGAAGCTCAATATGAATATATATATTCTACACCTCAACAGGAGGATTCCTTGAAACTATGAGCGGACTAAAAACGTATGTACAGCTTCCGCTACCAGGGCCAAGTCACATACCATATGCACATAAGCAGGTTTCTTGATGATTCCTACTTGGGGTAGTTACTAGAAAGCAGAACAAGTAGAGTTTTGATCTATGCTTGTATTTCCCTGTAGTTTATGATGATTCCTTAGTGCATTGGGTAGGGGGGGGGGGTGTAGAAGGAAGACATTGGACCGCTGCCAAATCTTCAGGAGATCTCCTGAGTTTTCGTAGCAGTCCGAGAGCCAGGAACCGCAAGTTTCATGAAGTGTTTTATGCACCTTGAAGTTTAGCTATAATGTACCTCTTGGGTTTTTCAGAAGGTAAGTATGTGTTTCCTGGACATACCTTGGAACACCAGGTACTGCGCATTGGGAGAAGGTGCAAAAAAATATGTCCCTAAGATTCCATCTATTCCGGGACCTAGTCAAGATTGGAGGATGACAACATGGCGGCCAGGTGATCAGCTGACTATTTATCGATACTACGACTCCAATATGTCGTTCTCAAGAAATGCCATATTCTACACAGACATCCAAGACTCTTCCATACTCCATTATCCACTGCCATATTCTACACAGACATCCAAGACTCTTCCATACTCCATTATCCACTGCCATATTCTACACAGACATCCAAGACTCTTCCATACTCCATTATCCACTGCCATATTCTACACAGACATCCAAGACTCTTCCATACTCCATTATCCACTGCCATATTCTACACAGACATCCAAGACTCTTCCATACTCCATTATCCACTGCCATATTCTACACAGACATCCAAGACTCTTCCATACTCCATTATCCACTGCCATATTCTACACGGACATCCAAGGCTCTTCCATACTCCATTATCCACTGCCATATCCACTCTCATCCAATCTCTCGTTGTTATCTCCTTCGCCAATCCGGACAAGAAAAGCACTTCCCGATAAGCGAATAGAGAGAGAACAATCGACCTGTTCCTATCTTCAATTATATCACCGCCAATGTGTTGCCATCTCTTTGTCAAAGCATTTCAAAACATTTCACTGATAATCAGCATGAATCGACTATTAATCCTCGGTGCTCTAATGAACCACGCATTCCAGAATACAGAGCTCCATTATAGCTAATAATCCTAATATATTTCAATTTTTAAATATATCATATAACGAGTACTCATTAATTATTCATATGTAACTGAATAAACAAAATATTCTAATTAAATAATTCAATTAAAACACTGCCTTCCTGAAACTAATTTCAACCATTTTAAATCAATAAGAGAATATTTTATTTTTACAAGTTTTAGCAGATATTTTCAGGCCATTTTTTAAAAACAATTCTTTTAATATTTTGGCTTTTGAAGATGAGTATTTTATGTTATTAATAGCACTCATTGTATAAAAATGTAATATATATATATATATATATATATATATATATATATATATATATATATATATATATATAATATGTAATTATATATATATATTTTTATATATATATAAAAAGGAAGAGGTAGCAGCGTTATCTAGTCTAGAAAATGGTAATAACCTGTACATAGCCCATCCAAAATATCTGTTAACCTTTAAGTACTGAGGTGTGGTCCCTGGGACCTTTTGTTTACTGAAATTTGAAATAAATTATATATTCATTGAATGTGTGCAATCAAAAGGGAACTACTAGGGGGGGGGGTTTCTAGAAATGGCTACCATAAGGTCCCAGGGACCATACGTCAGTACTTAAAGGGAACTACTAATAAATTAAATAAATTAATAAATTTAATATTTCCCTTTAAATTGAAGGGAATGGACGTTATTAATAGTATTTTGGCATTGCGAAACGGGTCCCCTCGGGGTGAGAAACAAGACTCCTGGTTTTGTCAACATTAACTGGTTTATTCCTTCTCGGGAACAAAGAACAATGCTCAAAATCTTCCAGTCCCCTTGACACTTGTTGATGCTTACAGGGATCGAAATATAACTTGAAAACACTCGAAATAGTGCTCTGGGAGTGTAAAATATAATATGATGCCTGCAGGCTTCACGATGAAACAAAGGGTTAACATCAATGTTATACAAAATTAACTATTTTCCAGTAGCTTTTTCATAACTAATTCATATTTTTTTTTTTTTTATAATTGGTTTTTACTGACTTGCCTTTGGAATTGGATGGAAATCCTGTACGATAAGGTTAAAGAAGCCTAACAATCTTTGGAATGAATGAAAAGGACATATTGTGACTAACATTGGACCATAATTCAAAATTAAAGCTGTGATGTAATGAAATATTAAACAGAGAGATAATCCACAACAAAAAACCGCTTAGTGCACAATGTTGTGGGTATACATCCGCGGGAAAGGTTTTTTTCTTCCCAAAGTAAGAACTGAGCTCAGGAGTTTTAAGAACGTGAGAAACTGCTACTGCAAGAAGCCTGACCAAATCGATCTTGCTGCTCTGGGAGTGACTCATAGACTGCCATAGACTCAGCAAGTCTAGCGGCTCCTGTGTCACGCACTCAGTGTTGCCATTTAAAGCTGGAGACAGTGTTGTACTTAGGCAATCAGTGTTGCCATGTAAAGCTAGAGGCAGTGTTGTACTTAGGCAATCAGTGTTGCCAACATAAGCTAGAGACATTGTTGTACTTAGGCAATCAGTGTTGCCATTTAAAGCTAGAGATAGTGCTGTACTTAGGCAATCAGTGTTGCCAATTCAAGCAAAAGACAGTGTCGTCCTCAGTCACTCAGTGTTGCCATTTCAACCTAGGGACTCTGTTGTCCTTAGCCTCTCAGTGGTACCAAATCAAGTTAGAGACTAAATTGTCCTTAGCCACTCAGTGTTGCCAATTTAAGCTAGCGCCGCAATGTTGCCATTTCAAGATACTGACAGTCTTGTCTTTGCCACTAAATATTGTCAGTTCAAGCAAGGTACAGTACAATAATAAAACACTAGGAGTTCCCATTTCACGTGACTTCTGTAGTTACTCCTACCCAACGAAGCTTAGTAACCACTCAGTGGTACCATTTAAAATTTTGTGCCGCATGAAAAACCAAACATACATCATTTTAAATTCATTTGTTTTTAATGTTATTTTGTTATCAATTCACAATATTTGAGAAAAATGTATAAAAAGAAATAGACAAAAGTAATGAAACCAAAAAGTATAATTTAAGCCTCAGGAAAAAGTCTTGATAAGTGTAAGTAGTCCTGTGATGAGTTAGGATTGTCCATTACCTTATATTCCATTGATATCCATAGTAAATAAATTATAAGACAACGACCTCTTGGAGTGCCCTAACTAAAATAAGGGTTGAATGTAAAATGTACGTTGAAGATAATAACAGAAATAAAATAAATAAAAAGATATACAAAAATAATACAATTTTATTTGAGTATTCATATTAAAAGAATGATCAGCCATGATTTAGATATTTTTCCCGCCCGAGCGTGTAGAAGAGCGACTTCTATCATGTTGTTACTAACGACTCGACACTAATACCAGAGGAGCGGACGTTCCGATGGTTATAAAAATACATATGAAGCATTGGACTGTTTGTAGGGAATCAGCTGTCGGCCTGTCCATTCCCGCGTAATCTCTCAACTCCCGCCCGAAATCAATGAGCCGTCACAACTCCCAACAGCGCGCCCCCTCTCATTCCAAACACTCTAATTTCAAAATCCGTTAACAGCTTTAGGAGATTTACAACCGCGTCTCCTAAGGACTATACATATACATATAGGTTATTTTATTTCGAACAATTACTTTGTATGTGAAAAAAAAAAAAAAATTCTTATAACTCTTACATGAGAAATTAATCGTAGAACAAAATACAAGAAAACTAATATATCTTGAATTCTTGTTCAATATCATGGTTCTATATTTGTGTAAAAAGGCTATGCTTCTTTTCTCAGTTTCTTCTCAATCTATTTCTGATTTAAATCTTTAAATTTGTTACATTTGTTTATCTTTTTTTGGTGTAAAATATTTTAAAGATATAAAACTATTATGAAATTATTAGTTTTTGCACTAACGAGTACCTGTTCAGAGCTAATAGTTTTTGTTGCGAAGTACTTATATAAATAAATGAACAAAAAAACATTTTTTTAATGTTTATAACATAGATAGCAATTATAAATTCAACATATTGGTTAGTTTATATTACAAAACATATTCGTAATACCTAAAATTACAATAACTGGGCTATTAATTGCATACTTCCTTAAAAGTTTATTGGGTGTTTAAATGTTTGTAATATTAGATAATCTTTTATTTGGAAATAATTAATGAAAATTACAGACATTCTCTAATATTATATTTTGGTTGAAGCGATACTCATAACCATATAAAAATAATTCTGACTATTCCCAAACCGTTTAGGCCTCGTGTACGATACAAACGAAGAGCGATGAGCGATAAGCGAAAAGCGTCAGAGTAAAGTCGCTCAAATTAATGTTAAGCTGGTGTGCAGTAGGAATGAGAGAAGACTGGCAACAATATGCATGAACGACAATGGGTCGGCCCAGGTTCCAGCCTGTCGCTCATCGCTTAGCCATGATGACTACAATTTCTCTCGTCGCTCACCCCAGACATCATATTTTGCACGCTACAAAAAAGGCTACAGCCTCTAAATCTTAACCGATTTTAATGCATTTTTAAAATGCATTAAACATTTTATCTACTAACAGACTGCATGAAAAGAGACAACCTACAGGCACCTCATGACCTTAGCGAGCTGTTATCAGATAACAGTCCATATATTCATACCATACTGACATACTTGAAGACCACGAATGCATACAACGAAATATAACTGTATTACAAGTAAAGCACAATTAAAATCAAACACAAAATTTCTGATCTCAAAATAATTTTATAGCAATTTGTCTATATTTTTGTGTCTTTGTTTTCTTTAGGTTAGATCCTACTTATTATTTTATAAATTTTTATTATGATTTCAATCATACCATTATTTTATTAATTATAAATATGAACGATCAATGTTAATTATGAATGTAAATTTGAAAGTTTTTCCTTATTATTTTTATTATTAATTTTCTTTGAGCAGATCACCCTTGTTGCGAAGCTCTTCAAGCAAATTAAATAAAAATAATGCTTTTTTTTTTTTTTTTTTTTTTTTTTTTTTTTTTTAAATGAAAGCTAATAAAATCTACAACAACTTCGTCAATTTACATTTTTGTTTCCCTTGTTTATTATATTGCATGGAAAGATGTTTATAACTATCCAATGTTTATAACCTTCTACCTACCGTTCCTATAAATAATTTTAAAGTATGAATACTAATAAAAGAGTGGGGTCTCCCGTGGTCTAGTGGCTAGCGCGCTAGATTCATAAGCGGGAGATGGTGGGTTCGATCCCCACCGGCGCCTGAAATTCATCTCAGGGCTCGCTGAGATAATTCCTGGTTGCACCCTGGATCTCTGCGCTAATGGCCAAGAATTATGTCGATGCGTCGTAAAAAAAAAAATACATAAAAAAAAAAAATAAATTGGATGATAGTAAATGTGAGCTTTTTTTGTACAAAGTATGGAATGACAGACCCAGTGATTTTAAAAATACAATTATAACCAAGAAACTATGAGAAGAGGTTGGAAACGCATTAAACATGCAAGGTAAGGTATTTTTATTAACTAAACATTTAAAATATTATTTTTTTTAATTAATATTTTACTAAAAAACGTATATTGGAGTATGCGATTACGGAGACTATAGAAAATTACCGCTCAGGCGCTCTGTATCGTAGCCAGTGCCGCTCTTCCGCTAAACGCTCTATCGTTATGTCGCTCATCGCTCGTATTGTAGCCGAGGTCTAACACGGCCTTCATTATTACTACAGAGTACTTTATAATACATGTTTATTTCTCGGTAAAGGTTGATAGTTAGGGGAATTCATTCTTATGCCAACTGGCTGTGACTAACCCACAAGGGGCAGCAAAGAAAACCTCGCAAAAACTACAAATATCTTTAAGGCGCAGTCTGGGCAACTGTTGAATATTGCCACCGAAAAACTCCACAGCCCATACGAGAGAAGCCGGGTGCATGTCCCACCTGCTCAGCACCAGCTGCTACCGAAGCCACCAATCCTGAACACATGTTAGGTGTACTGCTTATCCACCAAGCTGCTTCATGCTTTACTGAAGACGATGATTGCATTACAGAAAGTGAAACCCATCGTCTATTCGGTGTAATTAGTATCGCCTAATAATACTCTACATACCGATGCGAATAACAGCTGTTTCAAGGCGCGTATTACAGTCATTCAGAACTAATAAAACATGCGGCAGCTGAAAACGGGCGTACACAGCAGGTGTTGGAAGAAAAAACTGTACTATGCGATTTTTAGTTAGCCGTCGAGGTGATAAGAATTAAAGGAATGGTTAGGATTCTGCTAAGATAAAACTTCTGACTAACAGAAAAATCTATATTTCCAAAGTTTTAAAATTCCCTTTGGCAGTCTTCTTCGGCAAAGAATGCCTAGATTAGGGATCTTGGTTTCCCTCTATCGCCTAGGCATTCTTCGCTGAAAAAGGCTGCCAAGGAGAACGCGGAAACGTTAGAAATATAGATTTTTCAGGTTAACAGAAAAATCTATATTTCTAACGTTTCCGCATGCTCCCTGGCGGCATTCTTTGCTGAAGAAGGCTGCCAGGGAGAATGCGGAAACGTTAGAAATATAGATTTTTCAGGTTAACTTCAGATTAACAGAAGAATCTATATTTCTAACGTTTCCGCATGCTCCCTGGCAGCATTCTTTGCTGAAGAAGGCTGCCAGGGAGAATGCGGAAACCTTAGAAATATAGATGTTTCAGGTTAACTTCAGATTAACAGAAGAATCTATATTTCTAACGTTTCCGCATGCTCCCTGGCGGCATTCTTTGCTGAAGAAGGCTGCCAGGGAGAATGCGGAAACCTTAGAAATATAGATTTTTCTGTTGAACCTGAAGTTTCCTCTTAGTCGAATACCAACAATTCCTTGATACCTTAATATAGAAATTGTTACATTTTTTAATTAAATTTAATTTTTTTTGTAATACAGTTGTTTTAACACGTTTAAGAATCGGCCATTCTAAAGTTACGTATGAATAGGAAATGATGAAATATGAAGCGTTACAATGTGATATATGTAATGCAACTCTCAGGATAAAATATAATTATTTCCAAACTGCATAAGCCGAGGTGACTTGGAACCGATTGCTGAGTGACAGCCAAAACACAGTGCAAGGATTACTGCACCTACACTATCTGAAATATACAGATATTATATGTGTCAATGTATGGTAAATTCACATCTATTTTGGAGAGATGTTGCTACCGCTAGATTGCGAATAGGCCACACTAAGCTAACCTACAAATAAGACTGAAATCTCAACTCCAAAGCATTGTAACAATGAGTTTCGGAAAGAAAATCAATTTCGTGTAAAACCGTATTATTAAATTCGCAATGATCATGATATCCCACCGAATTTGTTCTGCTCAAGAAAACGAAGAAACAGTCGCCAACAAAGGAGAGCAAATTGTCCACTGCATAACAGTCCAGTCAACGAACAGTTATAGATGGAAATTTTTGGAACACAATTTTTGACTAAGTAACATTTTTTGGGCTGGATAGGAGGTGAACATATCAAAAGTCCTCGCCCTTAGCCTTTGTGCCGGGGGGGGGGGGAGGGTGGTTTAGAAGGTCCCATTTTTCGGGTTTTCACTTATATCTAGCAAACCCTGCGTCCTAGCGACATGACTATTCTATAACAAATGAAAGCTGAATAAATTTCCTACAAGTTCTATATTATAAAGTTTTTCGAGATATCTTTGGTTTTGGAAATATCCACTCTTGAAAGTCTGTCATTTTGGGAAAAAACACACTTTTTGCTCTTTTTGACCGGATAACTTTTTAACGATAAACCCAAAAAATAAATACCGTTTATATGGTTGTAGAGCATTACATTCCCTTCAATAATATATATACATTTACTATTTTATCTATTTTCCTTCAAATGTGAAAACAGTTTTAATGTTTATCTTGATATCTGGCGACAACTGTCGACCAATGAACCTAATGGTTATCTTGATACGAAAACCTGCTAAACGTCACTCGAAACTATTAATGGTTTTGATATTTCGGTTGATTGATAAGATCATACAAGATTAAGATACTTGATAGAAGCCACTACTGGTTTATAGTTTGTTTAAGAGTTTGAAAGCTACTTGAGCTGATGAGGTTGGGCATCTGGTACTCCACAGCTGCTGTACATCGGGGACCGTGAGCGTGGGATAGGCATCCAGAGTATTCCTGGATCGGAACTTGGTAAGGCTAGGGGAAGCAGTTTGGTTAATGCTGTGTGTGCAAAAAGTCGTGGGTTATGGGTAAAAATGTAAATATTACATAATATTGATGCAATATTTCTTGGGACACTCGCGATTCGCATGCGGAGACGAGGGTTCGAAACGCTCATGCAGTAGGTTGCGTTCTTACATCTATAGGCTCGTTGGAACGATTCCCTCCAGCAGCAAGGATATTTAAGAAAGATGGTCACCAATAAATTGCAAATGGATTAGACTTCGATGCGCAGAGCTTCAGACCATCAAATAATCCCGTGCAGTCCTGTGTTCTTGAGGTGGGTCGGTATGGGTAGTATGTGTGTTAATGTCATTAGGAAAGTTAGAATTGCTTTGTCTCTGGGAGTCTGGCGGTAATTGTTTGGATGTAAGTTGACAGTTAGTTATGCCACATATTGTTCTATTACGTTTTAGTTATTAAAGTCGCACGCATTATCGAATTCTTGAACAATTGATCCTACCCGGTAGACACCAAAAATGGCCCCCGCGAAAATGTATATATACACATATATATATATATATATGTGTGAAACTGGGTATTCGTTGTAGTCATCTAAAGAGAAACTTGTGTTGTAAAAATGAACTAAATAGCTTCATTAGGGCGGAGGTTTGCTTTGTACTGTGTTTGAATTAAATTCAGCCGCCAAACGTAAGATGGCAAAGCTACCACTAGGTGCGCTGACCAGTTGTATTGTTATGATTTTATATGGTCTGTTTTCTTCTAACTTCTACCACTAGGGGCGCTGTGTACAGTTACTGCGTTATTTTTGCAGGATGAAAACAAAACGTTTTTTTGTATTTATCAAATAGTGTACACAAAAGGAAGGAAGTTAATGAAAAAAATAAAAATTGAGACCGTTTCTCAAGATATATGTAAAAGAGCTGAACTATTAATGTTTTTCTTATATTTATATAGGTTATTTTAAGCAAATTATTCTTGAATGCACTCGACACTTCCCAAATTCTGAGGGAAGTGCCTTGTTATGCAGCTCCTACATGATGGACTTTTTCATTAAGCACTAGTATGGTAGTCTAATATGTCCTATCCGTAGTCGAGCCAGAACTATCAGTTATCATTTATGTAAAGCATTAAATCATTCATATTGACTGGATTCGACATTGCACCATTAAACATTCATGGAAAACATGGGGACATGCGCAAAGACGTGAGTGAGGTTCCATATCGACTTTTCGCCTAATCTACGGTAGTATCGATTATTTATGCCAACATGTTGATGCTTCAAAACATCAATACCTACCTCATTTATTTTATTAATCTAGATTTTTCATAACAACAATATTTTATAATCTGATACAGAAATACAATGTTTTAATTTGATTACAATAAATGGAGAAATCGATAGAAATAATCTTTAGATCACGGAATTCTATGGACATTATTGTGAAATAAAAAATAACAATACAACAATTATACTGAGCTCATGTTATTTTTGTTGACTAATTCTTCAGTGAATAAGATACTCTTAATACAACCCTTTGTTGTATTTTTATTTAATTTTCTTTTCACTATCGAGAACTTGATGTAAATATTATGGTGAGAACATATCGTGTTGTTAATATGATATTCCGTTTATGTTATCTAATATAAAAGTAATAATCGATAAAAATATGGAAATAAGTCCTGAGATACTTTTTCAGCAAATAGTACGATTTTCGGAAAACTATAATTTGGAGATTTCTGCATGCTATTTGGCAGCTTTCTTCAGCAATAAATGCTTAAGGGAATGAATATGTCACATTTATCCCATGGTTATTTAATCAGTATTTAACCCGGTAACTATTGGTATTACTGAATATCTGATTATTTTTCATAGCCGAAAGTCGACTATTCCTGGACTTCTTTTCATAATTTACACATTTTTATCAACGATTTTTTTACGTTATGTTTAAAATAAAATAAAATATTTCAAATATGTTATTGAAGTAAAAAGAAAAACAAACGATGAATTTTAGTTCCAAAAAACTGTAAATAAAAAATTACAAACATTAATACCAATTATAAACAATACTATGTTTTGAAGCAGGCATTAATAAATTTAATTATTATCCATTCCACCTTGTAAATCCTGCTAAATGGAAACAAAACAATTCACAATTGCAAAGAAGCGTTAATTAGAGTATAATAGACAAGAATTGAAGGATAAAGCGGATCGTATGAAGTGCTGAACGATCCCATATCGAAGAATCTGCATTGAAATCCCCAACTATAAGGAATGGGAAGCGAGTGTAGTAATTCCGCACGGGCGACATGAGGTCAACGAAATTGCTGATCAATTAGATTACTCCGCTGTCCGTTCCACGGCTAATTCCGTTACACGAGGAATTGAATCGAATTTCTCGACGGACATCGGATGCGGGGAAATGCGGTAATTCATACTCTGAGAATTTCACATAGATAGCACCGGCCTTTATCCAGTCTAATATCTGCTGTATAGGCAGTCAGCCTTTATGCTGGCAAACTGATTATCGAAGGGTATACACATGGAGTTGTGGGCAAAGCATACATGTAAACCATATTATGCCTGTAATCAACATGGTGTATACAGTACATCATCAAACTCAATTCTATGCTTCTATCTCTTTGATATTTCAATTACATTTGATATTATGGAATAATTAATGGTTGATTGTTTGAACCAAACATTTATACGAACATTCCTGTGTGCATAACTCTGTTGGATATTACAAGAATTTATAGGAACGCCCTAGAAGACTGACTGGTTGAAGTTGCTTTTATAATGCAAATTCAAAACTGGACATGAAAAGTAGTCCATTAATTCGGTACATTCCGAAAATGAACATATATAAACAGACAAAGGTTTATTCAAGAATATTTACATATAAATGTAAACATTAGTTACTGAAAATAATAATGAAGTGTATAGTTAATACTGCTTTCAGCTTTGACAGGACGACTGAACACCACCTTCTACACACGAATCCACGAAGGACCGAACACATAAACACATTCTTACGCTGGGAATTGGTTTTTCAATAAAGAGAAACTTTTTCATGGATCCAAAGAATTGCCTAATTCGAAATTGCTTCAAACCTACAGGTAAACAGATAAAGGCAAATTTTCGTAAGAAATGCAATGTCTTTCTTTCTTTTGCGTTGCGGATTAAAAAAGAAATATTTTATTTCAAAGCATTTAAAATGGAAAAAATCGTTATCTTATTAACATAAAGTATGATTAAGGTAACTTCTGAATGGTGAAGGAAAAACACTAGGGACATAAGATATTAAATACATACGACATTGTTCTGTAAGTATTCTTTCATACATTTAATAAGGCATTGAATTATGCACAGCATATCTACAATTAAATGGGATGCTCTGAGTATCATTATTGTTAAAAAAATGCTCTAATTTATTTTTTATTGAAGATATCATTGTTTTGTTTGATTATTAGGTATATTTTAGAAATATAAATAGAACATATAAATTACAATTGTAAAAATGAAATCATTTACCTTTTACGTACATATATAATGTACGGAGTATTTGGAAAATAAAAACTCGCTTCTTTCAAGGAGAAAATAAATTAAAAAGAAAAACATTCAAATATTAAATTACCAGTTATTTAATTATTTTATAAAACAAGTTTAATTAGTATTATGCTTATCATATTACTTTTAAAGGATGTATTATATACATTTGAAATACTATTACATCAGTTAACTCCCTCTTCTACGGTACAGAAGCAAGATTTTATGCATTTCTGTATTATTAATATTTGATTAAAAATATTTTAGTAAATATTCTCGGAGAGAATCCAAAAATATATAGACATGCGTAACATCCACTGGAAGGGCTGGGAAAACGCAGGTATATTAGTAGAGAAGAAGACAAAGCGAAAGGGTAAGGAGGCCCCCCCCTGGCTCTTAGGAAATCCGGGATGTACATAACGGTACCCGTGGGATCCTGTACCCAAATCATGCAGGTACCCGTGCATGGGAAGCACCTTATACTATAAGGAGGAGGTCACTCAAGGAGGATCAGAGTTGGAAAACTTGTTTACTTTTATATATATATATATATATATATATATATATATATATATATATATATATATCGTTTTTTGATGCATTAAACACCAATTCGTTTAGAAAAAAGTTGCTCTCAACTAGGAATGAAGTTACTAAGCACTAAAGTTCACTGTTCTTGAGGGTAAAGTTGGCGTAAACAGCGTATTTGTAAACATGCGCATGCGCAGACATGTAACATTGGGAAACAAAGAACTCTCATTTGAAATGTTGATAAACTATGTATAACCTCCATAACATCGGAATTCTATCCATAACAGCGAGTTGGATTGACTAGAGTTTGATATCTTCTTGAGCGAGCGGAAACGCATAGCACGTCCACCCAAAAGTCGTCCTAGACATTCTTCTTAATACGCATGTTTATTAATACCCTGTTTACGCCTACTTTTATAACCTCCATAACAGTCAACTTTAGTGCTTAATAACTTCTTTCTAATTGAGAGCAACGTTTTTTTAACGGATTCGTGTTTAGTGCATCAAAATATTTTATAGTGCAAAATGTGAAAAAAATCGGTACTGAGGACACTCTCCTTCAGTTTTACAGTTTACATGGAAAAAATAAAGCATAAATATAAAATAAATAGACTTATCACCTCTGATTTGTCTATTTCTGGCAAACTCCATCCTACGCTTTTGTAGTTGAGATCTCCCAAAATAAAGCATAAATATAAAATAAATAGACTTATCACCTCTGATTTGTCTATTTCTGACAAACTCCTTCGTACGCTTTTGTAGTTGAGATCTCCCAAAATTATGGCGGGCATACGGATTCCTTCGAAATACACCAGCAAATGACGGAAATACTATTAAAAACCATGAGGAATATTACATTCTCTGATAATTCACTTAATAACGGGAAAAAAAGTATTGAATGCCAATTTGTCTAAGAAATGGATCATTATTATCTTATATGTTTTTTCTACTCATTATGTTTTTTTTTTGTTAAATTTCACGATGCTGGTAATTAATTATCAGTACGGCAGAATCAAAGGTCACGTACAATCAAAATAAACAAACGGTACTATAAATAAAAAATAAAAAGTATCATCCAATAAAAATTAGTAATATATATGTAATTTTACATCATGCTAAGAAAAAGTTCTTGATGTTCACTAAATATTCATAGCTTATTTTTACTTTTTAAGCAATTGATTTTTCATTTGTAAAGCGAGTTTGTTCGAATTTAAGATTATCTGTTCTCATTTTCAGTCCGCAAAGAACCAAAGAAAGACAACAGATTCTTTTACCAAACCAGATTTACTTGGGCTATAGTTTTTCTAATTATAGTCATTTACCAATCAACGTCTAATTAGCATAAACTTTAAAGGTAAACCTAAATTAAAAAGCTGAAAATGAAAAAAAAAAATAATTAGAAAAAAAATGTTAATTTCCCAATTTGTTATCTGGATGACATTTTAGTATAGATTAAAGCTAAACAGAAGTTCCTGGATTTGGTGACCTTCAAACAAGAACGAGGTCGGAAACTTGTTTAAAATACAGCCAAATGTGTAGAGAATGTTTTTGTTGTGACACATTAGTCAAGGTCAGTAGATATTATAATCCTGAGAGTAACATTAGAACGTGTGCTGTACATGTAGCCTAGAATATCTCAAGATGGTATAATTCTAAATCCTGTGAGTAACATTAGAACGTGTGCTGTACATGTAGCCTAGAATATCTCAAGATGGTATAATTCTAAATCCTGTGAGTAACATTAGAACGTGTGCTGTACATGTAGCCTAGAATATCTCAAGATGGTATAATTCTAAATCCTGTGAGTAACATTAGAACGTGTGCTGTACATGTAGCCTAGAATACCTCAAGATGGTATAATTCTAAATCCTGTGAGTAACATTAGAACGTGTGCTGTACATGTAGCCTAGAATACCTCAAGATGGTATAATTCTAAATCCTGTGAGTAACATTAGAACGTGTGCTGTACATGTAGCCTAGAATACCTCAAGATGGTATAATTCTAAATCCTGTGAGTAACATTAGAACGTGTGCTGTACATGTAGCCTAGAATATCTCAAGATGGTATAATTCTAAAAGATTTTTTATTTTTTTTATTTATTTATTTTATTTATAGGCAAATCGATCACGCGGGTTAGTTCCCCTTATTTAAATTTGATGTATTTTCTAACTAAACAAATTAAAAAAAAAAAAAAAACTAAAACAACACTCAATATAACTGAATATCTAATATATGTATATTTGTCTAATACCACTCACTAACTCACCTATCAACACCCAGCCCAAAGCACTTGGCAGAAAAATTTCAAATTTTGCATGTTCACTCTCTGTAGCATAGATCTTTTTGATATTAAAATTTTAATGAATTTTTAAATAAATCAGTCCCGTAACAGTCCACGAGGGCCTTGAGGGGCAGATACTATAGAGGTATCTGATTCATGACCATACTGGGGTCCCCCCATATATGTCAAGAAACATTATACTTTGATTACTTATCAATTGACGAATAACATATAGTATGACGGGAACCGTGCTATAATAAACTGCACAAAATTATATAGTGGTGTTAATTTTGATGATTCATTAAGGCAACAAAATAACTACTTATCTGCCGTGACGAAGCACGGGTATTCAGCTAGTAGAGAATATATTAAAATTAATTAACATGCAAATTATAGATTATAATAAAACAATCAAATACAAACGTTTAAAACCAATTTTAATTATAGTAGTTCATATTTTGATTTTTTTTATTAAATAATTAATTATATTTTATAAAGGAGATATTTAATTAAAAAAATCGCCACTCTCAAGATTCTCAACATTTTTCGCCTCAATTTATGATATATCACAGAGAGGAGCGTGAATGTCCAGTACATTTCGAATCTCCTTCTAGGCTCTAAAGTCCGGGAATTTGTGTTTAATAGAATGATTTTCAACATATAATTGCTGTGTATTCTGTCGTAGAAGCTGTTTGGTATGTGGCAGCCTTGGTAAGATGGTGTGTCCAATTCTCGTTTTTGACAAAACCAGTTCATGCTGTCTAATGTTTGAGCTGAGGTTTTATTTGCGGTATTCGTGCATGACTTAAGACGATGCAAACCGTTATGTTTTTTACATGAATAAAGGCGAACAGTGACACATTTCCGGATCTTGCGGTGTAATGTGAGGATGTTATGTCCAGCTGAGTCACATTTAGAATATGAATATGCAAAAAGCTATCTAGCCTTTTCTCGGAATCTTGCAAAACGTGGTTAGAATTAAGCACAATGCTGACGATGGCTGCCTTATGCTTTAAAATGTTTGGGTTTTTAAAACTCAGGATTAATTGAGGTTTGGATTAGCAAACTACTGGCTTTAGGGAGGTCGGATCAGCAACGGAAAAAAAAAAAATGTTTAAAAGAGCTTGGGGTTTATAAAGCTGAAAAGCTGGCTGAGAAGTGGAACATGGCTACGGTCGGAACCGGTTCTCGGCAAAAACCTTCCTTCTGCTGGGTCGGACAATGCCTTTCTCTACCGGAGGCTTGGATGGAGAACCGTTCCATGATTTGCAGCACTAACTCAACCAGAAACAGCTAGTCGACAATTCTAGTTGAAGAAGAAAACAGTGAAGAACTCATCAAGATGACGCTACAAGAATATTTAGAAAATCAAGAAGAGATCACTCAAAAATCTTATTACATTCTCCAAAATAAAATCAATATCCACCAAGACAAATAATATAAGAGACCGCATTCCAGAAAACTAGCAGAATAATTACTCAAGAAATACCAAAATGGAGAACAATGCAAAAGAAGAGGCCATGCAATATTGCGACAATAAATATGACGTTATAAGATTGGCTTCTATTTAATTTTAACATAATTACTATAACAGATTATAGAAACCAATTCTCACAAGAGGTTTTGTTTCGATGAATGAAAATACATCAGCCATATCCTGGCTAGAAAAGTGTGGTAACCTGTAGATAAATCGGCACAATATTTATAAAAGGCACCGGTTCTTAGCTTCATAAATCAATAATACATTTCTTTATCTTTACTTGTAATAAATGTATTTTAATGCGCCAAAATATATCTCTCCTATTTATTTTATTATCATTTTCTCGCATATTATTTGGTTATTAATTATAACCAATAAACGATTAAAAAAAAATATAAATAAGGTTTATTTTTTATTTTTGTCCATCTTCCATCGTGGGAGTTTGTTTTGGGGCAGTGTATCCTTCGCTATTTTGCATTGATAATCCAGAGCTGGTTCCTCTAAATGAATGTTTTCTGGAGCTTGGATTAAGGTTTTAATTAGGAAATCCATTGAAATTTTAGCCGAAATGTGCCAAATTTTCAAAATCTCCTGTTATCTGAAATCCAGAAGTAACTTTCCTTAGAGAGACTTTGAGAAAACATTTTCATCCCGTTTCTTGAGTCCTATGAACAGCAATGTCTTTGTTTATGCATATGCGCTGAGATATATGGAACAAAAAATTGTGCTTAACAATCACAGAAATTCTAACGAACACCTAAAGGTAACGAACATAAATTCAAATTGGACGTACAAATGTTGAAGAAAAACATTAAATTTGATGTAAAAACACAAACATTTCTTCGTTATGTGCGTAGCAATCCACAAAACAGTCAAGTGTAGCTCTGTATATAGTATTTGCTATAGTTTTTCATGATATAGAATTGAAGTATGTACATATTTCAGTAAAATTTGATGGAAGTTTTTATTTAAGATAGTTTAACGTTCTATTAGAAACAAAGAAAATATTTGGGAGAAGTTGTCACCATTTTCTGGCCTGGCTATAGCTGCTGCCTTTATTTTTTCGCAAGGAAAGCCACTACCTCTAGCGAGAATCCAACCCAGGACTCTAGCCACAGAGTATTAACCATTTAGAAGTTATAAGCAAAAATGTACAAGCCATAGTCTCTTGGAAGCTACGTTAAGTATAAATAGCGCTTTTTATAGAAATGTTAGTATCATATATTTACAATTAAATGAAAATAGATGAATAATAGAGATGAAGACGTGTTATATGCAGATCACCCTCAGGGAAGGCCTGATGGCTTCTCTTCTCACCGCCACATGTCGGATACGAACCCTCAACCAAAGTAGACAGTGCCCATGCCATAGCAAAACATTGTCATAGATATATTTTGAAAATCATACCTTCTATCCATGAATGGTCTATACATAACGCCGTTCCAATTCATACTTCTTGCTACTCCAGACGGATCTGCTCCGTTGACTTCCTGACCCTGTACGAGCATCAGCTGATCTGTCACTACACTGAGAGCTTGGGGAATGTTCACTGGGAATGCTTGAAGCACTGAGAGCACGTGACCTGAGAGTAGGAGAGAGAGAGAGGATAGCAAGAACCGACTAGGACAGAGGCTGCAGCCGAACTAAGAGAACCACCTGGGTCGCGAGTACTGGAGAGGGGGAGACAGTGGTGGGGGAGGGGGAGACGCGGGGTGGATTGCTGACGTGTCGGAGTATGCTGATTCGTAGTGTTAGTCTTTTCAGTGGTGATGTTTGAAATGGATGTTGGTGGTTAGCTTCTTGTAGGAACCAGTCCTAAGTTTCTTTATGGACCCAGATGGCGAAAATTCTGGATGACATTAGACGAAAAACCAGCAATGTTATTATATTTTGAGTTTTAGCTTTTCCTTTCCATTTAGTTTTGCATTATCTAGCCATTTCCCCCGGTGCATCGACTTCTGCGGTCATTAGCACCATCTAGACTTCTTATAAAAAATTAGACTCTTGAAATATTATTGTATTACCAAGTCAAGTATTTTACCCTTTTTTTTTACTATTAATTATTTTATAGTTAGGTATATTTTGTTTTAACTTTATTTTATTAATTCCTGTATTTTATTCATTTATTTTTTCACAACTCTATATTTCATTGTGTATTTTGCCTTTGAAGATTTTATTCGTCTTGAGTGAGTCATTTTATTGGTATGAGAGGGGATCTTCTACCTGTATCAGGTGGTATATTGTTCTTCTGGAACAAACGTTTGTAAGGGATTCGTAGAACATTTGTTTAAAAGTGATGATTGACAAAAGTGTTGCATTTAGAGAATTTTGGAGGGGTTCCTTTAAAGATGAAATATCTTTGAGTGGGATCATTCAGTGTCCAATTCGAAGTCGGGCAATAACTACCTCTTCTTTCTTGATTGTCTTTAGGATAATGTCTAGGCGTGTTTACTAGTTTTAGTATTTTTAAGTTTATTTCATTAGTTTTTGTCCATTACGTTGCTCAGTTCTGTTGGAATATTTTACTGAATGGTATAAACAGTTCCTTATCTGAGAGGTGGCATAACGTAATCTGATGTGTGTCTTTTCCTTCCACACGTCCGAGTACTATTGTTACATAAATATATATCACACTAGTATTTCTAAAGTGACACAACTCAACAATAAAAATCAACTAAAAATGTATCTCTCTTGCCTATGTAGATGGAATAGCATTAAGACAGGAAGAGTGATACAAGTGCCCTCTGGTGTACAAGCTCTGAAGCTAGGAACATACACTCTTGCCTATGTAGAGGGAATAGCATTAAGACAGGAAGAGTGATACAAGTTCCCTCTGGTGTAGAAGCTCTGAAGCTAGGTACATACACTCTTGCCTATGTAGGTGGAATAGCATTAAGACAGGGAGGGTGACACAAGTTCCCTCTGGTGTAGAAGCTCTGAAGCTGGGTACATACAGCTTTGATGGTTAATAAAGATATATTTATTATGCCTTTCATAGTCACAACTGAAAATGTGTCACTCTTGCCTATGTGTCACTTTTGGAATACTAGTGCTATATGTATTTAACATGAACACATTTTCCGTACATTCAAGCAGTTTTCTTTAACGTAGAGTGTGTTATATCGAACTTAAGAATCGAACAATGTTTTTAAGAAATGTAATAATCTTTCGAATGGTTACTTTCTACTAATCATAATTCCTTAACCATTAATCATTATTTCATTAAAAGTTTTCATTCTCCACTTTCTTACTATAATTTATATAACTCGTGATATTATGTCATTTAAATTGCTCAGAATCCCAATTCTATTATACTCAAGCTTTTTAGAATTTGCTTAAAGAAGTTGGTATCAATCGATTCCTTCCAAAATATTTGAATTCTAATTTTGGCATTTTTTCATGAGATGTAAATATATATATGTATAGATGTTTACGGGACATCTACGGTCCTGTACGGAGCCTACGACAAACCACTGAAATTTCGTGCCGGAGCCAACGTGTTAAACCATTTCTGGGCAGTCCTTGTAGTATCTTCACCATGTAAACTATTAATTTTTATCACTGCAGTTCTGGCAGATTCTCCGTACGTTTATTTTCGTATAAATGCAATGCAGCTACCTATTGATTATGGATATCCTTTTTCTAAGTGGTAATTACATGCGTCTGATGTTTAGGAAAATTGGTGACAGACAACTTAATACATTAGTTAAGGTTGGTCTCATAGTGAGTAGAACCCCCTGCATCCTTTGATCGCGCGCACCATATATATATATATATATATATATATATATATATATATATATATATATATATATATATATATAGAGAGAGAGAGAGAGAGACTTTATTTGAAGATATAATATACAACATAAGCAATATACAAAAACATAATTGTACAAATTGGCCAATGATACAGAGATACAAAATGAGCGTCTCCTTCGCTCAAGATTTGCAAGACTTGCAGACAAGCCTTGCTTATATTATTCACTCCTAATTATAATGTCTGAATAAACTAGGCAATCCTTAACAAGCTAATATTTAAATACATTATAAATAAAGCAACAAAAGACAATAAGAATTACTTATACTACAATTACAAAGAGCCGATTAATCTATAAACCTTAGATAAATAGAAACAAAATATGAGTAAAATACATGTATGATTAAGGTCAGATATAAAAATAGAAACAAAAAAACAAAACTAAGATAAATAACCACTGGATTCAACCACAATGCCTTAGTACAAAGATTAGATGGCTTAGTACTGCACTTAAAAATAATTAGATACCTATAGGAAAAAAAATAAGGCAATTATAAAAAATCAACCTAAACAGGTAACCATAGAGTAAAATAAAACAATACAAACTTGTTGTCAAATAGAATAAAAATAAATAAAAAGAATATAATTAAAAGGGTCAGTCAATTAACATACTATATATTATATGCTAGCTGTAGTAACTATATGCTACTAAACATAATACTCAATTATCAGTTTATGCTCGAAAATATTAAATTCAACACCATAAATGCAAAAATAATGACTCAATATCAGCGGCCCTGCGCTGATAACAGAGCCCTCCATCTGCCGAAGATGACACTAGACCCTTTCAAAACACGCGCTGTGATTTTTCTAAGGCATGTTGCAGAAACACCAAGGTCTTTAAGACTCCTTGCAGAGGCTCCGCACCAGACTCCCCTCCAGCTGATTGTGCAGGATGTAACATTCACATGAGTGAGAGGCACACCAAACATACGGCCTACTGCCAAGCGGACTTCAAGGGTACTATACTTTCTGCGTTTCTCGCGATGAGCGGAGCCAAGGTCAGGACAAGCATTAACTACTTGTGAATCCACAATTGTCACTCTACCATCCTTAGCTGCAATAATGTCGGGCTTCCAGCGGCGACCACCAGCCCTCCTCAAAGGGGTCCTCAAAGTTGTCTCAATGTGGACTTCGTAACCCTTCTTGGCTAGGGTATCCCCCAGTACTCCAACCACAGAATCATGCCTTAAGCATCGGCCTCCATGTAACACATAGCACTTTTGGACAGCGTGAGTACCGGTTTCATTCTCTAAGCAACCAGCCCTGCAACGAAGTACCCGACCCTCACGCCTTCCTCTTGTACACCTCACAGTTGTCGGTAAGGCATTGATGTGAGTTTGGACAAACTGGACGAAATCCCAGCCAGTTAGGAATTCCGATCCTTTGTGCAACCAATAGGAAGAGGCTTTACTTGCGTTAGACTCCCTGAGCCCAGTTCCATCATTAGAGGAATAGAGCTTCTTAGGCCACCAATCCTTTCTGCTCTGAGGGTACCATGCATCTTCGCTCAAGCCCTGACGGATCAAAGCCACTCTTGCATCTCGTATCCTTCTGGTCACTGCCACTGAAGAAAACGCAGCCCTCGCCTCAGCCAATGCAGAAATCTCCAACCTAAGAAGTCGCCCCAGTGTCAACGCAGGAACGAGGACGCTCATACAGAACACGCCTAACCCCCCATTCCCACATGACGCATGAAAATATCCTAGGGGCACGTCTCTGGGGAGTTTTAACCATCTCCTAATAGCAGCTCTGACCTTTATGTCAATCTTCCTTAGCGTCAGACCCGATGAACCTCCGAGCACCATACCATGAATATAACGCGGAAGAAGGTGGTTTCTTAGAGCAACTAACTTCTGTTGTGGCTTAAGAGGTGCTTGTCCAATTCTTTGGAGTGGTACATCTAGGCTTACGTCAGGCCCCTGCGCGCCTTGATTTTTATACAGCACGCCTAAATACATTATTGAATCAAGGTACTTCAACGTTCCAACTGGAGCTCCACCGATGTAAAACATAACGTCCTCAATCACCTTCATCTTGTGCGTCATGGGAGCCGGCATCAGAGAGAGGGGTCGGCACTTGCTCGGACTAAGCTCCATCCCTAACTTGGAGACGGCAGACTCCACTTTTGAGAGAGCAAACCGCATGCCAGCAACTGAAGAGGTAACCAAGACCAGGTCATCGGCAAAGGCCAGATAACGAATTTTCGATCCTTCCAAGTAAAAGCCTATCTCGGTTGGAACTGCCTGAAGAACCCAATCCATCGCGAGGTTGAACAGGCATGGAGACAATGGATCCCCCTGCCTGATCCCCCTCCCGCTTACGATTGGGTCTGTCCAATTCCTTCCATCAGTAATGCGGGTATATCCGGAACTGTAAACTCGCATTATATATTCAACAAATCCCGCTGGGAGTCCTTTCTGGAGCATGGCAGCTCGAAGGGCGAAATGACTTATGCTGTCAAAGGCCTTGGCTATGTCCAGGTATGCCAGGTGCAGCTCCTTACGTTTAGTTCTGGCTTCTCGGATCACCGCGTCCAGAATCACAGTGTTCTCTGCTGTTCCATCGGCAGCTATAAAAGCTCTCTGTCCACTCTCGTGGAGGTCGAGTTCTTTCAACCGAGCAGCTAGTATTTTATGTAGCTGTCTTAAAGCAACGGAAGCAACCGTGATAGGCCTGTAGTCGCTTGGCAACACCGGGATTTCCTTCTTCGGGACAAACACTGTCCTCGCTCCAACTAAATGTGGAATGACCCTCGCCCCAGCTAAGTGCAAGTTGTAGAAGACAGTTCGTGCCTTCGGGGTGACGTGTTCCCAATGAGCAACCGTCAGACCATCAGGGCCTGGTGCGGAAGCTCTGTCCAGTTTATTGCTAAGGATCTCCTCTATTTGAATCGGTGTCCATATAGTTTTGATCTCAGGGGTCTTACATGTAGCGTTATCTTCGATGAGTGGACTCGAAGGATGCTCAAATATTGGTCGCCAGTACCGCTCCATTTCTTCAAGTGAATGTCTTCTTCTTGTTGGTCCTCCTTCCAAAAGTTCATTTATTGCTCTTTTCTTTTTGATCTGCCATAGTCTTTGAAGACGTTTGTACTCTAACTGACGACATTGTTTGGCATTATAAGGGAGAGGAGAAGGTCGCAACTGTCCAAACTGTCCATCCTCGTTCACCGAGATATCCTTCCCCCAGTCAGGACAGTGACTCTGAAGCCACTCTGTAAGCTGATCATAGACATCCGCGCCTCTCCTCGCCTCTTCTACGAGAAAAGAGAGAACACAATCAACACCAGTTAGACCAAGAGCCTGTGTTGCTGCAGCCTCGATGAAGCTATCTCTCCCCGTAGGACCAACTACTCCTGCCACTGGCATCGATGGTGGATGATCAGCTAGTCTCAATTCCTCGATAGTCTCCCTTAATAGAGATCGATACTTGGGCGTACGCCTAATACGCCAAGCCGCTCCTGCCGTTCTTTCTAGTAGACCACGCAGTAATGTTTCATTGTCTGTCTGGATTCCGGTAAATGCATATTCAGCCTCACGCCGAGCTAGAAGCCGTAGCTCCTCCTCCCTCCATCGTGGCATTACAGCAGAAGGGATTGTCCTGTTAAAAATCTCCGGATGTGAGCACTTAATGTGCTGACGTAGACCTTTAGTACTTCTAAATCCTCGATTGCTGGTAATACAAAGATACGTCTCAAGATTAGATTCCATAATCGGTAGTGTCACGTATCCGTCCAAGTGTAGCCAAATATATTGGACAGGTTTTATTACCAACAACATGGTTTGTATCCTTTAGACCAGCCCTTCGACAGTTTGGACAACATGGGTGATTCTCAGACTTATTGCACTCTACGAAAGAATGACCGTCTTCACCACAGTGTCCACAGGTAAATGATTTCTGTAAACAGCTTTTCCCAATGTGTCCGAATCTCTGGCATTTAAAACACCTAAAGGCCTCAATATAGTCTCTGACGCTACAGTGAAAGCTTCCGAGGTAAACTCCACCAGCCTCCAAGAGAAGGGTCCTAAGCCGAGGGTTCACATGTATGTATGGTATGTATATGATGGTTATGGAAAATCCAATGCGTATTATTTCTGTCTTTGATTGAGTTGATGTGGGGTGAGAAGTTCACGGATTAGGTGTATTTTTAGTGAACATGGAATGCAGAAACGTTTCAAGCTATTTTAATAAATGTAAATTGTAATAGGATAACATATGCATATCACTGGAACAAAATAATTACTGAAATAACTAGCAATTGCACTTTGAATATAAATTATCACTATTTTTAGAAAATTCCTAAAGAAATGAAAAGATTAAAGCTGAACTCATGAAATACCTAGGAGTACATCTTAAAATACTTAACAATATCTATTCGAAACTATAAACGACTTTTGTTATGAATTATTCAAATTTATATTTAATTAATTTCCGAAATAGTGGGAAGGTTTTACTTCACTTTCCATTCGTGGAGATATTTAATTTGGTTATAACTTTAAAACTGATGCGGTACTAAATAGCTGATCCTCAATCTGTAAAATGTTTTTAATGGCTTGAATGCCTTAGTTTTTTATTTATTTACTTTTTTTTTTGTGTAAATACTTAAGTCATATCACTTGGATTTTGCAACAATTTGAAAAACAACAGTCAGGTAATAGTTGGGAATTAGCTAGGCAAACATCAATAGGATTTCCTTAAAACAGAAAAAAGAAATTTGTGTGCCGGGGGGGGGGGGGGGGGGGTAGAAAAGAATTCTTTCTTTTCTATATTTTCGTCATGGTTACTTAAACTGCCAACTTAGGTCTTTCTCTGCTCCCGGCACTTTATTGCTGACGAAGGCTACCAAAGATTAGCCGAAATTTCCTGAAAGTAGATTTTACAAAAATCTTGTTGCTGTTTTCCTAGCCGAATCCCAGGATTTGCTGACTCATTATCATATCGACGGCTAACTATCTAAACCTTAATTTGTGATATTTTCATTTTTTTCTATAATATCTTAATTGCAAAAAATCTATGCAAAACTATTAAACCAATTAAAACAAAACTTAGTAGGTTGTTTAATTAGATCATTTATAAGATAAACTAGAAAAGTTTATGTTTTAGTGTCTTCGTTCTTGGGCTGGATTCCCTTGGCCCACCCAGTTTTTGAGTAGTTTATTCATAGGTACCTGCAAAACGGAATAATCAGGCGGCCAGACAGTAGTACTTTTTTTTCTTTTACGGCGCATCGACATCGCATCTAGGCCATTAGCGCCTACATCCAGGGTGCAGCGACGCAACGAGCCGTGAGATGAACCATAGTCCACACTATCTCCCTAGTGTGCCATATGGTAAAAAATTACATACCTCTACACTATCTGCCCCTATGGGCACTCCTTACTTCTCGCCTGATACAGGACTGGTTTTATGTATATATATATATATATATATATATATATATATATATATATATAATGTGTGTGTGTAAGTGTATTTATGTTTAATGAGACTGTTATGAATATTATTTTTTATTTCATAAAGGTTACATTTACATTATTTTTAATTAATATGAGTGAAGTTTGTGAATTGAAGAGCTTAGAAGGAAATCCACTTAAATTACACCTTAGCTGAAGCTCTGAAGAAGTTTCCAAGAGGCTGCACTCGAGTTGACACTAATGACAGAAGGACGTAATGACACGACTAGATTCCCTCATTAAAAACATTTATATAGAATACACACACATATATTGTATGCACGTTCTATAACAGAACAGTAATAATGTTCTAAACATGTTAGGTGGTTGATCAAGAAGTGAAGTTACTAAAACATTCAGTATTACTCTTACTTAATTTGTGGGCTTGTTAAATACCTAAATAACTATAGAGTGGGAGATATAACTTGTCACTTGGGGAAAGCGCTGAGAGGGCTTGACGTTGTCAGTTCTACAAGTCTTTCAGCCACGCTCTGCCTAAGGCGCGGGACTAGTATAAGGAGGAGTGGCAACCCAGCAAGGACGTCATTGGCTAGAGGCGCCTCCACCTTCCCTAACCCCCTCCACAGCCAAGTGACTAGTTATACACTAAAGGTAAGTATACATGAAATGTATACCTTTTCATCCAGGTATGTTTATTCTCCCAAAAGTTTGTATCAATTCTAAAACTAGAGTAATGTTTGTGAATCGACATCCTTTTTACTATGAAACAGTTAATCGTGGATTAAAGCGATTTTCGTCCAAGACAAGAAGAAAACAGAAATTTTATTATTTACAATACTTTTTAGTACGCGAAATTTTTATTTTCTCAACGATTCTTTTCTTTTGCATTAATGTATTTTCAATTATATTTTTTTTTGTAATATATAAAAATAATTATTATTCCTAGAACTGTATATATGTATTAATTATTATAACTGTATATGTTTAAAATAATCATTATATAATTTGATGTATACATAATAGTTTTATTGAGAGGAGATCGTCGACCGTGGATGATTCAAGGTAGGAATTGTCGGGGTTCGGTCACTGCTATTTAATAAAACTACATTTTACCGTAAAAATGGTTTTATTGTGCCGACGTTTCGGCTTGAGATTCAAGCCTTCATCAGGGCTGTAAAACAATTAGAACGGATTTAATAATAACATCTACATATAAATATATATATATATATATATATATATATATATATATACACCCACATACACATATACACACATGTATATATGGAAAGAAAAAAGAGAGAAAAACATAATATACAGTTAGAACAACACTGTGCTATAGTAATGCTTAGATTATTAGGAAAACAGATATAAGAATAACAGGTTAGATTAGAACAGACATAAGAATAACAAGATGGGCTTACCGATGAGAAAATTGAGAACTATACCTCACAGATGCGGGATCATTTCTGACTGCTGATACAAGGAAAATAATAGTTTTATTAGGCGAATCGCCTTAGTTGCGGGTGCTCATAAATAAAATAAATTTATGAAAATAAAATCTGAACTATTTTGTGATGTTAATTTGTTTTTCTTTTCCATGAATGTATATTTTGTAGGGTTAATGAACGGAACAAACAGAAACATTCGAACAAACACAAATGTATTAAGGGAAAAGATTGTTTTCAATTTGGTTCCTCTACAGTGAATAAAGAAGGAAAAAGGTGGTGGTTTTATCAATTTGGTTCTTCTACAGTGAATAAAGAAGGAAAAAGGTGGTGGTTTTATCACGAAAATGTAAAAACTAAAATAAAATTGTTCCACACATGCTATATTCTAGAGAATGGGAGCCTTTCCGTACGGCAACTATAGGCCTTTTAATTCCGGAAACGATAGACCCTTCAATGCGGCAACTATAGGCCTTTTAATTCGGGAAACGATAGACCTTTTAATGCGGCAACTATAGGCCTTTTAATTCCGGAAACGATAGACCTTTTAATGCGGCAACTATAGGCCTTTTAATTCCGGAAACGATAGACCTTTTAATGCGGCAACTATAGGCCTTTTAATTCCGGAAACAGTAGACCTTTCCGTACGGCAACTATAGGCCTTTTAATTCCGGAAACGATAGACCCTTCAATGCGGCAACTATAGGCCTTTTAATTCCGGAAACGATAGACCTTTTAATGCGGCAAATATAGGCCTTTAATTCCAGAAACGATAGACCTTTCAATGCGGCAACTATAGGCGTTTAAATGTGGCAAATATAGGCCTTTTAATTCCGGAAACTATAGGCTTTTCAATGCGGCAACTATAGGCTTACCATTGTGGCAACTATAAGCCTTTTAATTCCAGAAACTACGGACTTTTCATTGCGGCAACTACAGGCCTTTCCGTGAGGCACCTAAAAGCCTTTTAATTCCGGAAACTGTAGGCCACTTCATGCGGCAACTATAGATTTTTAATTCCGGAAACTATAGGCCTTTTATTGCGGCAACGATAGGCCCTTAAATTCCGAAAACAATGGACCTTTCATTGCGGCAACTAAATGCCTTCCCGTACGGCAACTATAAGGCTTTTAATTCCGGAAACAGTAGACCTTTCCGTACGGCAACTATAGGCCTTTTAATTCCGGAAACTGTAGACCTTTCCGTAAGGCAACTATAGGCCTTTTAATTCCCGGAATAATGGACCTTTCATTGCGGCAACTAGAGGCCTTTCCGTGCGGCAACTATAAGGCTTTAAATACCGGAAACAATGGACCTTTCCATAAGGCAACTATAGGCCTTTTAATTCCGGAAACTGTAGACCTTTCCAATGGACCTTTCATTGCGGCAACTACAGGCCTTTCCTTACGGCAACTATAAGCCTTTTAATTACGGAAGCTACAGGCATTACATTGCGGCAGTTATACGCCATTCATTACGGCAACTATGGACCCGTCATTGTGGCAATTATGTATCTTGTAATATGACCGCAATAATCCTTTCCTTGCGGCAAAGAACTTTCTATGCGCCAACTATAGGTCTTACATAAGGCAACTATAGGACTTTCTATGCGGCAACTATAGGCCTTTCATAAGGCAACTATAGGACTTTCTATGCGCAACTATAGGCCTTTCATAAGGCAACTATAGGACTTTCAATGCCGAAAACTATACTTATGCCTTTCAATAAGGCAACTATAGGGCTTTCTATGCGGCCATTTTAGGCTTTTCTATAGGTGTATCTGTTGTAATACACAAATTACTTATAAGACAAATTATTCGGATTGAAACCCTAATACCATTGAGAGAAATGGAAATGAAAAATACTTGATATAATTCTAGAGAAAAGTGGAAAACGGAGAACCAGACGAAGGATCGAACTGGTGGATAAATGTTGGGGTTTTAGAGAGAACGGTCCAATTTACCTTGTAGACTTGGTGGATGTTGGGGTTTGGATTGGGGGGAGGAGAGAGAAATATGGGGGGTTTAGGTTTGGATAGGTCCTAACCGAATATCGGCCGTTCTCTGTTTCTATTTTGTATCAGTATATATATATATATATATATATATATATATATATATATAGCACATATTGACTAAATGTTTACAGGTACATCGTTTTAGGGGACAGCGGATGGTACAACACAATAACTAAAATTTACATTATTTTTTCCATAAAACCGTTTAAAATTATTATATATCTTTATTTGACAATTGTGCAATGCATCAAGTATTTTTTATAATTATTTTGTTCTTGAATACATGCCATGAATGACCGATAGGAAAAAAGGCCCATTGGCCAAAACCTATTGTCTTGAACTTTCAGTACCTACAGGTTTACATTTTCTCCCAAAGTAGCTCTTTACAATATTTACATTACATTATTTTACATAGATCACAATAGGTCTCTAAGCCATTCTATCTCTCTTAAAAAAAAAAAAAAATACTTTAATATACTACAGCTTTTAGGGGGAAAGATCTATATTTTAGTTATTAGGTCGTAACAACCGTTGTCTTGAAACAATTTCATAGTTTTATTTAATTATTTTGAATGTCTTAAATACAATAATAATAAAAACTTTCAGCTCAAACGCTAAAAAAAAAAATAAAAAAAAAAAAAAAAACAACTCCAAAACCGAAGCAGCAGCGAGTTTTCAGTTAAATAAGCCTAAAATATTAAATATCTTCAAAGCGGGTAACTTTTCCATAAGGCAATATGGGCTAAAAATTGTTTTTATATACATTCATATTTGTACATAAGTAGGTATTTAAAAAAGTACGATTTACACTATCGTAGAAGAAAATAGGAAATGTAATAAAGTCTATTTTTTACTTTCCATATGACTACTTCCGTACATTTCATTACAGATTCCTATTTCTGTCGAGTTATATCGAATAGATTTTTCATTTTTAATGGAAGCAGTCGAAGCCGCCAAAAAGAAGGAATTCTAGAGTAAAAATAGAAATTCTTCTGAAATGTATTTAGTTATTTTTTTCCGGAGTAGTACTTGGACATTCCCCAGAAATCTCTCAACATATTGAATCCTCTATTTAAATCTTTACAAATCGGGCAACGGTCTGAGCTAGAATTCGAGCCAAAGTCTTTCCTAGCTTTATAGCCAACAAGTATAGGAGGATCGTATAATCCTATAAACAGGATATAGGAATTCCTAAGATCTTATTTCAGCTAAGGATTATCCTTTTAAGATCATATTTATGAGCTTTGCATCTATAGTATCATATATATATATATATATATATATATATATATATATATATATATATATATATATGTATATATATTGGAGTTTGCCCAATAAAAAAATTCCGACTCGAGGGAACTGCGTCATCTCCGTGCGGTTCCGGGTTCCGTTCTTATCTCTATTCTCATTTGGAAAGATTAAAATTGAAACAGTTATTATTTTGGTTCGACCTTTCTTGAAATGGGTTTATGGCTTTACCTGGCCGGGTCCGCCAGACCCCAGAATTCACTTCAAGAGATACTTCAGTTGACCACAACGAATACCAAGTTTCGTTGAAATATAAAAAAATTACGGCTGGTATTGGCAAAAAAAGTACTTCATATATATATATATATATATATATATATATATATATATATATATATATATATAAATTATAACAGGGGTCATTTTCGGTGTCTACTAGGTAAGATGGATAAAGATTTGAAGAAATTTAAAAAAAAATCCGTGATGAGTGCAACCTCAATAACCGTAATTCATTTTCTTTTCATCTAGTGCTCTCGTTTCATTATTTATATTTTCAATTTATTATAATTTACTTATCTGCTGGCCAGAAGATCTAATCGCGACAGTCGCGGAACTCAAATTAATAATTTACTTTTTACAAGAATTTTGGAGGAATATTGCTAGAACGTAACTAAGCAAAAAATAAAAATAAAACAACAATAAATAAAATAAAAACCCCTGTAGTAAATGTGTCTATATCCAGGAATAAGATAAAAAAGACTATAATGAAGAGCTGCTATTGGCTGGGAGTTAGCCAATGAGAGAACAGCTCCTCGACCTGTCTATATCCAGGAATAAGATAAAAAAGACTATAATGAAGAGCTGCCATTGGCTGGGAGTTAGCCAATGAGAGAACAGCTCCTCGACCTGTCTATATCCAGGAATAAGATAAAAAAGACTATAATGAAGAGCTGCTATTGGCTGGGAGTTAGCCAATGAGAAAACAGCTCCTCGACCTGTCTATATCCAGGAATAAGATAAAAAAGACTATAATGAAGAGCTGCTATTGGCTGGGAGTTAGCCAATGAGAAAACAGCTCCTCGACCTGTCTATATCCAGGAATAAGATAAAAAAGACTATAATGAAGAGCTGCTATTGGCTGGGAGTTAGCCAATGAGAGAACAGCTCCTCGACCTGTCTATATCCAGGAATAAGATAAAAAAGACTATAATGAAGAGCTGCTATTGGCTGGGAGTTAGCCAATGAGAGAACAGCTCCTCGACCTGTCTATATCCAGGAATAAGATAAAAAAGACTATAATGAAGAGCTGCTATTGGCTGGGAGTTAGCCAATGAGAGAACAGCTCCTCGACCTGTCTATATCCAGGAATAAGATAAAAAAGACTATAATGAAGAGCTGCCATTGGCTGGGAGTTAGCCAATGAGAGAACAGCTCCTCGACCTGTCTATATCCAGGAATAAGATAGAAAATACTATAATGAAGAGCTGCTATTGGCTGGGAGTTAGCCAATGAGAAAACAGCTCCTCGACCTGTCTATATCCAGGAATAAGATAAAAAAGACTATAATGAAGAGGTGCTATTGGCTGGGAGTTAGCCAATGAGAGAACGGCTCCTCGACCTGTCTATCAGCCAATAGATATTGGTATTTCTATCTCTCTGGGATATTTACAGCAGAGCTTTCTATAGGATACGATTAGAACTTATATCTAATTTCTCATTTTAGAACAAATAATAGGTTTTTTTTGTTTTGTTTTTTTATAAAAAGGATCTTATTGTAATAAATTAACATCCTTTGGCATTACTTATAATATCTATAATAATACACATTTATGTTTATTCATTGACCGGTAATTTTTTTAATTTATTCATTTTGTGTATCTAACAAAAATATAGGGTTCCTAGTTGAAACTGGCTAAAAATAATTGAAACATCAATCAATCTGTTTAACTCAGTAGTTGGTAATAGTTTCAGTTTAAAAAGATAAATCTATAAAGGGGACTAAGAGAAACTTGTGTTTATTAAAATGTTGACAGAATACTTTAGTGTTGTTTTTTAGATGGAATAATAAATGCCTTACTTCTGTTAGTTATGAAACCTTTGGTCTGTGGCTGCAAATGGTTTGTACACAGAGGGATAGGTGTGACTCATAAGTAGATTAATTAAGTTGATATGGTGTCTTCCTGATGCCCACTCGGCTTTTAATGGGTAACTACAACGGGGAAAGTAAGGTCCCTTCTCCCCATCCTTTTAGTATTTTTGATATATGGAGTTATATATTTATAAGCGATTCGCAACTTCTACGATTTCACTCTTTCAAGGTAGTACCTGTATGGGATAATTTATTAAGATGAATATTTGATTAAATTATTCCCATAAACAGAACTATGGAAATTTCTGTAATATTCCAGAAATGCCTGTAATATTCCAGAAATGCCTGTAATATTCCAGAAATGTCTGTAATATTCCAGAAATGTCTGTAATATTCCAGAAAGCCAATGTTTATTCAGGAGATATCTTCAAATGAGATTGCATAGTTTATTGTTGTATAAGTATGAGAATATTGTGTTTATCTACTGGCTGCTGTCCTTCAACAATTCCTACATGTCATGTGGGATATTTAGTTTGTGTCGTCTTCTACATTCCGTAAGTAGGTGTTTCAACGTGAAGTCTCTATTCCATATATCACAAATTGGTTTCTTAAGTCTTGTCATAAGGTATTCGTGTGTTAGTCTAGTGTGGCCAATTCTGAGTCGAGCAAGTAGAACATCTTCTCGTCTGTTTATTGTACGTAATTTATTGTCTGATAGTCGAGTCCAGCTTTCTTACCAATGGTTAGTGTGTTTTGTTTGATTGTATTGGTCAAGTCCTCGTGTGTGATTGATAGGTCGAGCTGAGGTTGCCTTGTAGCAAGTTTTGCATTGGAATCTGCTAGACACCTTCTTCCTAAACCTTCATCCCTAGCAGCCAGTACATTGTGATGTGTTTGTTATATGAGTCTGCTAGACACCTTCTTCCTAAACCTTCATGCCCTGGCAGCCAGTACATTGTGATGTGTTTGTTATGTGAGTCTGCTAGACACCTTCTTCCTAAACCTTCATGCCCTGGCAGCCAGTACATTGTGATGTGTTTGTTATGTGAGTCTGCTAGACACCTTCTTCCTAAACCTTCATGCCCTAGTAGCCAGTACATTGTGATGTGTTTGTTATATGAGTCTGCTAGACACCTTCTTCCTAAACCTTCATGCCCTGGCAGCCAGTACATTGTGATGTGTTTGTTATGTGAGTCTGCTAGACACCTTCTTCCTAAACCTTCATGCCCTGGCAGCCAGTACATTGTGATGTGTTTGTTATGTGAGTCTGCTAGACACCTTCATGCCCTAGCAGCCAGTACATTGTGATGTGTTTGTTATGTGAGTCTGCTAGACACCTTCTTCCTAAACCTTCATGCCCTAGTAGCCAGTACATTGTGATGTGTTTGTTATGTAAGTCTGCTAGACACCTTCTTCCTAATCCTTCATGCCCTGGCAGCCAGTACATTGTGATGTGTTTGTTATGTGAGTCTGCTAGACACCTTCATGCCCTGGCAGCCAGTACATTGTGATGTGTTTGTTATGTGAGTCTGCTAGACACCTTCTTCCTAAACCTTCATGCCCTAGTAGCCAGTACATTGTGATGTGTTTGTTATGTGAGTCTGCTAGACACCTTCTTCCTAAACCTTCATGCCCTGGCAGCCAGTACATTGTGATGTGTTTGTTATGTGAGTCTGCTAGACACCTTCTTCCTAAACCTTCATGCCCTGGCAGCCAGTACATTGTGATGTGTTTGTTATGTGAGTCTGCTAGACACCTTCTTCCTAAACCTTCATCCCTAGCAGCCAGTACATTGTGATGTGTTTGTTATGTGAGTCTGCTAGACACCTTCTTCCTAAACCTTCATCCCTGGCAGCCAGTACATTGTGATGTGTTTGTTATGTGAGTCTGCTAGACACCTTCTTCCTAAACCTTCATGCCCTGGCAGCCAGTACATTGTGATGTGTTTGTTATGTGAGTCTGCTAGACACCTTCTTCCTAAACCTTCATGCCCTGGCAGCCAGTACATTGTGATGTGTTTGTTATGTGAGTCTGCTAGACACCTTCTTCCTAAACCTTCATGCCCTGGCAGCCAGTACATTGTGATGTGTTTGTTATGTGAGTCTGCTAGACACCTTCTTCCTAAACCTTCATGCCCTGGCAGCCAGTACATTGTGATGTGTTTGTTATGTGAGTCTGCTAGACACCTTCATGCCCTGGCAGCCAGTACATTGTGATGTGTTTGTTATGTGAGTCTGCTAGACACCTTCTTCCTAAACCTTCATGCCCTAGTAGCCAGTACATTGTGATGTGTTTGTTATGTGAGTCTGCTAGACACCTTCTTCCTAAACCTTCATGCCCTGGCAGCCAGTACATTGTGATGTGTTTGTTATGTGAGTCTGCTAGACACCTTCTTCCTAAACCTTCATGCCCTGGCAGCCAGTACATTGTGATGTGTTTGTTATGTGAGTCTGCTAGACACCTTCTTCCTAAACCTTCATCCCTAGCAGCCAGTACATTGTGATGTGTTTGTTATGTGAGTCTGCTAGACACCTTCTTCCTAAACCTTCATCCCTGGCAGCCAGTACATTGTGATGTGTTTGTTATGTGAGTCTGCTAGACACCTTCTTCCTAAACCTTCATGCCCTGGCAGCCAGTACATTGTGATGTGTTTGTTATGTGAGTCTGCTAGACACCTTCTTCCTAAACCTTCATGCCCTGGCAGCCAGTACATTGTGATGTGTTTGTTATGTGAGTCTGCTAGACACCTTCTTCCTAAACCTTCATGCCCTGGCAGCCAGTACATTGTGATGTGTTTGTTATGTGAGTCTGCTAGACACCTTCTTCCTAAACCTTCATCCCTGGCAGCCAGTACATTCTGATGTGTTTGTTATGTGAGTCTGCTAGACACCTTCTTCCTAAACCTTCATGCCCTGGCAGCCAGTACATTGTGATGTGTTTGTTATGTGAGTCTGGTAGACACCTTCTTCCTAAACCTTCATCCCTGGGAGCCAGTATATTGTGATGTGTTTGTTTTGTGAGTCTGCTAGACACCTTCTTCCTAAACCTTCATGCCCTGGCAGCCAGTACATTGTGATGTGTTTGTTATGTGAGTCTGCTAGACACCTTCTTCCTAAACCTTCATGCCCTGGCAGCCAGTACATTGTGATGTGTTTGCTGTGTGAGTCTGCTAGACACCTTCTTCCTAAACCTTCATCCCCTGGCAGCCAGTACATTGTGATGTGTTTGTTATGTGAGTCTGCTTGACACCTTCTTCCTAAACCTTCATCCCTGGCAGCCAGTACATTGTGATGTGTTTGTTATGTGAGTCTGCTAGACACCTTCTTCCTAAACCTTCATGCCCTAGTAGCCAGTACATTGTGATGTGTTTGTTATGTGAGTCTGCTAGACACCTTCTTCCTAAACCTCCATGCCCTAGTAGCCAGTACATTGTGATGTGTTTGTTATGTGAGTCTGCTAGACACCTTCTTCCTAAACCTTCATGCCCTAGTAGCCAGTACATTGTGATGTGTTTGTTATGTGAGTCTGTTAGACACCTTCTTCCTAAACCTTCATGCCCTGGCAGCCAGTACATTGTGATGTGTTTGTTATGTGAGTCTGCTAGACACCTTCTTCCTAAACCTTCATCCCTGGCAGCCAGTACATTGTGATGTGTTTGTTATGTGAGTCTGCTAGACACCTTCTTCCTAAACCTTCATGCCCTAGTAGCCAGTACATTGTGATGTGTTTGTTATGTGAGTCAGCTAGACACCTTCTTCCTAAACCGTCATCCCTGGCAGCCAGTACATTGTGATGTGTTTGTTATGTGAGTCTGCTAGACACCTTCTTCTTAAACCTCCATGCCCTGGCAGCCAGTACATTGTGATGTGTTTGTTATGTGAGTCTGCTAGACACCTTCTTCCTAAACCTTCATGCCCTAGTAGACAGTACATTGTGATGTGCTTGTTATGTGAGTCTGCTAGACACCTTCTTCCTAAACCTTCATGCCCTGGCAGCCAGTACATTGTGATGTGTTTGTTATATGAGTCTGCTAGACACCTTCTTCCTAAACCTTCATGCCCTGGCAGCCAGTACATTGTGATGTGTTTGTTATGTGAGTCTGCTAGACACCTTCTTCCTAAACCTTCATGCCCTGGCAGCCAGTACATTGTGATGTGTTTGTTATGTGAGTCTGCTAGACACCTTCATGCCCTAGCAGCCAGTACATTGTGATGTGTTTGTTATGTGAGTCTGCTAGACACCTTCTTCCTAAACCTTCATGCCCTAGTAGCCAGTACATTGTGATGTGTTTGTTATGTGAGTCTGCTAGACACCTTCTTCCTAAACCTTCATGCCCTGGCAGCCAGTACATTGTGATGTGTTTGTTATGTGAGTCTGCTAGACACCTTCATGCCCTGGCAGCCAGTACATTGTGATGTGTTTGTTATGTGAGTCTGCTAGACACCTTCTTCCTAAACCTTCATGCCCTAGTAGCCAGTACATTGTGATGTGTTTGTTATGTGAGTCTGCTAGACACCTTCTTCCTAAACCTTCATGCCCTGGCAGCCAGTACATTGTGATGTGTTTGTTATGTGAGTCTGCTAGACACCTTCTTCCTAAACCTTCATGCCCTGGCAGCCAGTACATTGTGATGTGTTTGTTATGTGAGTCTGCTAGACACCTTCTTCCTAAACCTTCATCCCTAGCAGCCAGTACATTGTGATGTGTTTGTTATGTGAGTCTGCTAGACACCTTCTTCCTAAACCTTCATCCCTGGCAGCCAGTACATTGTGATGTGTTTGTTATGTGACTCTGCTAGACACCTTCTTCCTAAACCTTCATGCCCTGGCAGCCAGTACATTGTGATGTGTTTGTTATGTGAGTCTGCTAGACACCTTCTTCCTAAACCTTCATGCCCTGGCAGCCAGTACATTGTGATGTGTTTGTTATGTGAGTCTGCTAGACACCTTCTTCCTAAACCTTCATGCCCTGGCAGCCAGTACATTGTGATGTGTTTGTTATGTGAGTCTGCTAGACACCTTCTTCCTAAACCTTCATCGCTGGCAGCCAGTACATTGTGATGTGTTTGTTATGTGAGTCTGCTAGACACCTTCTTCCTAAACCTTCATCCCTGGCAGCCAGTACATTCTGATGTGTTTGTTATGTGAGTCTGCTAGACACCTTCTTCCTAAACCTTCATGCCCTGGCAGCCAGTACATTGTGATGTGTTTGTTATGTGAGTCTGGTAGACACCTTCTTCCTAAACCTTCATCCCTGGGAGCCAGTATATTGTGATGTGTTTGTTTTGTGAGTCTGCTAGACACCTTCTTCCTAAACCTTCATGCCCTGGCAGCCAGTACATTGTGATGTGTTTGTTATGTGAGTCTGCTAGACACCTTCTTCCTAAACCTTCATGCCCTGGCAGCCAGTACATTGTGATTTGTTTGCTGTGTGAGTCTGCTAGACACCTTCTTCCTAAACCTTCATCCCCTGGCAGCCAGTACATTGTGATGTGTTTGTTATGTGAGTCTGCTTGACACCTTCTTCCTAAACCTTCATCCCTGGCAGCCAGTACATTGTGATGTGTTTGTTATGTGAGTCTGCTAGACACCTTCTTCCTAAACCTTCATGCCCTAGTAGCCAGTACATTGTGATGTGTTTGTTATGTGAGTCTGCTAGACACCTTCTTCCTAAACCTCCATGCCCTAGTAGCCAGTACATTGTGATGTGTTTGTTATGTGAGTCTGCTAGACACCTTCTTCCTAAACCTTCATGCCCTAGTAGCCAGTACATTGTGATGTGTTTGTTATGTGAGTCTGTTAGACACCTTCTTCCTAAACCTTCATGCCCTGGCAGCCAGTTCATTGTGATGTGTTTGTTATGTGAGTCTGCTAGACACCTTCTTCCTAAACCTTCATGCCCTGGCAGCCAGTACATTGTGATGTGTTTGTTATGTGAGTCTGCTAGACACCTTCTTCCTAAACCTTCATGCCCTGGCAGCCAGTACATTGTGATGTGTTTGCTGTGTGAGTCTGCTAGACACCTTCTTCCTAAACCTTCATCCCCTGGCAGCCAGTACATTGTGATGTGTTTGTTATGTGAGTCTGCTTGACACCTTCTTCCTAAACCTTCATCCCTGGCAGCCAGTACATTGTGATGTGTTTGTTATGTGAGTCTGCTAGACACCTTCTTCCTAAACCTTCATGCCCTAGTAGCCAGTACATTGTGATGTGTTTGTTATGTGAGTCTGCTAGACACCTTCTTCCTAAACCTCCATGCCCTAGTAGCCAGTACATTGTGATGTGTTTGTTATGTGAGTCTGCTAGACACCTTCTTCCTAAACCTTCATGCCCTAGTAGCCAGTACATTGTGATGTGTTTGTTATGTGAGTCTGTTAGACACCTTCTTCCTAAACCTTCATGCCCTGGCAGCCAGTACATTGTGATGTGTTTGTTATGTGAGTCTGCTAGACAACTTCTTCCTAAACCTTCATCCCTGGCAGCCAGTACATTGTGATGTGTTTGTTATGTGAGTCTGCTAGACACCTTCTTCCTAAACCTTCATGCCCTAGTAGCCAGTACATTGTGATGTGTTTGTTATGTGAGTCAGCTAGACACCTTCTTCCTAAACCGTCATCCCTGGCAGCCAGTACATTGTGATGTGTTTGTTATGTGAGTCTGCTAGACACCTTCTTCTTAAACCTCCATGCCCTGGCAGCCAGTACATTGTGATGTGTTTGTTATGTGAGTCTGCTAGACACCTTCTTCCTAAACCTTTATGCCCTAGTAGACAGTACATTGTGATGTGCTTGTTATGTGAGTCTGCTAGACACCTTCTTCCTAAACCTTCATGCCCTGGCAGCCAGTACATTGTGATGTGTTTGTTATATGAGTCTGCTAGACACCTTCTTCCTAAACCTTCATGCCCTGGCAGCCAGTACATTGTGATGTGTTTGTTATGTGAGTCTGCTAGACACCTTCTTCCTAAACCTTCATGCCCTGGCAGCCAGTACATTGTGATGTGTTTGTTATGTGAGTCTGCTAGACACCTTCATGCCCTAGCAGCCAGTACATTGTGATGTGTTTGTTATGTGAGTCTGCTAGACACCTTCTTCCTAAACCTTCATGCCCTAGTAGCCAGTACATTGTGATGTGTTTGTTATGTGAGTCTGCTAGACACCTTCTTCCTAAACCTTCATGCCCTGGCAGCCAGTACATTGTGATGTGTTTGTTATGTGAGTCTGCTAGACACCTTCATGCCCTGGCAGCCAGTACATTGTGATGTGTTTGTTATGTGAGTCTGCTAGACACCTTCTTCCTAAACCTTCATGCCCTAGTAGCCAGTACATTGTGATGTGTTTGTTATGTGAGTCTGCTAGACACCTTCTTCCTAAACCTTCATGCCCTGGCAGCCAGTACATTGTGATGTGTTTGTTATGTGAGTCTGCTAGACACCTTCTTCCTAAACCTTCATGCCCTGGCAGCCAGTACATTGTGATGTGTTTGTTATGTGAGTCTGCTAGACACCTTCTTCCTAAACCTTCATCCCTAGCAGCCAGTACATTGTGATGTGTTTGTTATGTGAGTCTGCTAGACACCTTCTTCCTAAACCTTCATCCCTGGCAGCCAGTACATTGTGATGTGTTTGTTATGTGAGTCTGCTAGACACCTTCTTCCTAAACCTTCATGCCCTGGCAGCCAGTACATTGTGATGTGTTTGTTATGTGAGTCTGCTAGACACCTTCTTCCTAAACCTTCATGCCCTGGCAGCCAGTACATTGTGATGTGTTTGTTATGTGAGTCTGCTAGACACCTTCTTCCTAAACCTTCATGCCCTGGCAGCCAGTACATTGTGATGTGTTTGTTATGTGAGTCTGCTAGACACCTTCTTCCTAAACCTTCATCCCTGGCAGCCAGTACATTGTGATGTGTTTGTTATGTGAGTCTGCTAGACACCTTCTTCCTAAACCTTCATCCCTGGCAGCCAGTACATTCTGATGTGTTTGTTATGTGAGTCTGCTAGACACCTTCTTCCTAAACCTTCATGCCCTGGCAGCCAGTACATTGTGATGTGTTTGTTATGTGAGTCTGGTAGACACCTTCTTCCTAAACCTTCATCCCTGGGAGCCAGTATATTGTGATGTGTTTGTTTTGTGAGTCTGCTAGACACCTTCTTCCTAAACCTTCATGCCCTGGCAGCCAGTACATTGTGATGTGTTTGTTATGTGAGTCTGCTAGACACCTTCTTCCTAAACCTTCATGCCCTGGCAGCCAGTACATTGTGATTTGTTTGCTGTGTGAGTCTGCTAGACACCTTCTTCCTAAACCTTCATCCCCTGGCAGCCAGTACATTGTGATGTGTTTGTTATGTGAGTCTGCTTGACACCTTCTTCCTAAACCTTCATCCCTGGCAGCCAGTACATTGTGATGTGTTTGTTATGTAAGTCTGCTAGACACCTTCTTCCTAAACCTTCATGCCCTAGTAGCCAGTACATTGTGATGTGTTTGTTATGTGAGTCTGCTAGACACCTTCTTCCTAAACCTCCATGCCCTAGTAGCCAGTACATTGTGATGTGTTTGTTATGTGAGTCTGCTAGACACCTTCTTCCTAAACCTTCATGCCCTAGTAGCCAGTACATTGTGATGTGTTTGTTATGTGAGTCTGTTAGACACCTTCTTCCTAAACCTTCATGCCCTGGCAGCCAGTTCATTGTGATGTGTTTGTTATGTGAGTCTGCTAGACACCTTCTTCCTAAACCTTCATCCCTGGCAGCCAGTACATTGTGATGTGTTTGTTATGTGAGTCTGCTAGACACCTTCTTCCTAAACCTTCATGCCCTAGTAGCCAGTACATTGTGATGTGTTTGTTATGTGAGTCAGCTAGACACCTTCTTCCTAAACCGTCATCCCTGGCAGCCAGTACATTGTGATGTGTTTGTTATGTGAGTCTGCTAGACACCTTCTTCTTAAACCTCCATGCCCTGGCAGCCAGTACATTGTGATGTCTTTGTTATGTGAGTCTGCTAGACACCTTCTTCCTAAACCTTCATGCCCTAGTAGACAGTACATTGTGATGTGCTTGTTATGTGAGTCTGCTAGACACCTTCTTCCTAAACCTTCATGCCCTGGCAGCCAGTACATTGTGATGTGCTTGTTATGTGAGTCTGCTAGACACCTTCTTCCTAAACCTTCATGCCCTGGCAGCTAGTACATTGTGATGTGCTTGTTATGTGAGTCTGCAAGACACCTTCTTCCTAAACCTTCATGCCCTGGCAGCTAGTACATTGTGATGTGCTTGTTATGTGAGTCTGCTAGACACCTTCTTCCTAAACCTTCATCCCTGGCAGCCAGTACATTGTGATGTGCTTGTTATGTGAGTCTGCTAGACACCTTCTTCCTAAACCTTCATGCTCTGGCAGCCAGTACATTGTGATGTGTTTGTTATGTGAGTCTGCTAGACACCTTCTTCTTAAACCTCCATGCCCTGGCAGCCAGTACATTGTGATGTGCTTGTTATGTGAGTCTGCTAGACACCTTCTTCCTAAACCTTCATGCCCTGGCAGCCAGTACATTGTGATGTGCTTGTTATGTGAGTCTGCTAGACACCTTCTTCCTAAACCTTCATGCCCTAGTAGCCAGTACATTGTGATGTGCTTGTTATGTGAGTCTGCTAGACACCTTCTTCCTAAACCTTCATCCCTGGCAGCCAGTACATTGTGATGTGTTTGTTATGTGAGTCTGCTAGACACCTTCTTCCTAAACCTTCATGCCCTAGTAGCCAGTACATTGTGATGTGCTTGTTATGTGAGTCTGCTAGACACCTTCTTCCTAAACCTTCATGCCCTGGCAGCCAGTACATTGTGATGTGCTTGTTATGTGAGTCTGTTAGACACCTTCTTCCTAAACCTTCATGCCCTGGCAGCCAGTACATTGTGATGTGTTTGTTATGTGAGTCTGCTAGACACCTTCATGCCCTGGCAGCCAGTACATTGTGATGTGTTTGTTATGTGAGTCTGCTAGACACCTTCTTCCTAAACCTTCATGCCCATTAGCCAGTACATTGTGATGTGTTTGTTATGTGAGTCTGCTAGACACCTTCTTCCTAAACCTTCATGCCCTGGCAGCCAGTACATTGTGATGTGTTTGTTATGTGAGTCTGCTAGACACCTTCTTCCTAAACCTTCATGCCCTGGCAGCCAGTACATTGTGATGTGTTTGTTATGTGAGTCTGCTAGACACCTTCTTCCTAAACCTTCATCCCTAGCAGCCAGTACATTGTGATGTGTTTGTTATGTGAGACTGCTAGACACCTTCTTCCTAAACCTTCATCCCTCGCAGCCAGTACATTGTGATGTGTTTGTTATGTGAGTCTGCTAGACACCTTCTTCCTAAACCTTCATGCCCTGGCAGCCAGTACATTGTGATGTGTTTGTTATGTGAGTCTGCTAGACACCTTCTTCCTAAACCTTCATGCCCTGGCAGCCAGTACATTGTGATGTGTTTGTTATGTGAGTCTGCTAGACACCTTCTTCCTAAACCTTCATGCCCTGGCAGCCAGTACATTGTGATGTGTTTGTTATGTGAGTCTGCTAGACACCTTCTTCCTAAACCTTCATCCCTGGCAGCCAGTACATTCTGATGTGTTTGTTATGTGAGTCTGCTAGACACCTTCTTCCTAAACCTTCATGCCCTGGCAGCCAGTACATTGTGATGTGTTTGTTATGTGAGTCTGGTAGACACCTTCTTCCTAAACCTTCATCCCTGGGAGCCAGTATATTGTGATGTGTTTGTTTTGTGAGTCTGCTAGACACCTTCTTCCTAAACCTTCATGCCCTGGCAGCCAGTACATTGTGATGTGTTTGTTATGTGAGTCTGCTAGACACCTTCTTCCTAAACCTTCATGCCCTGGCAGCCAGTACATTGTGATGTGTTTGCTGTGTGAGTCTGCTAGACACCTTCTTCCTAAACCTTCATCCCCTGGCAGCCAGTACATTGTGATGTGTTTGTTATGTGAGTCTGCTTGACACCTTCTTCCTAAACCTTCATCCCTGGCAGCCAGTACATTGTGATGTGTTTGTTATGTGAGTCTGCTAGACACCTTCTTCCTAAACCTTCATGCGCTAGTAGCCAGTACATTGTGATGTGTTTGTTATGTGAGTCTGCTAGACACCTTCTTCCTAAACCTCCATGCCCTAGTAGCCAGTACATTGTGATGTGTTTGTTATGTGAGTCTGCTAGACACCTTCTTCCTAAACCTTCATGCCCTAGTAGCCAGTACATTGTGATGTGTTTGTTATGTGAGTCTGTTAGACACCTTCTTCCTAAACCTTCATGCCCTGGCAGCCAGTACATTGTGATGTGTTTGTTATGTGAGTCTGCTAGACACCTTCTTCCTAAACCTTCATCCCTGGCAGCCAGTACATTGTGATGTGTTTGTTATGTGAGTCTGCTAGACACCTTCTTCCTAAACCTTCATGCCCTAGTAGCCAGTACATTGTGATGTGTTTGTTATGTGAGTCAGCTAGACACCTTCTTCCTAAACCGTCATCCCTGGCAGCCAGTACATTGTGATGTGTTTGTTATGTGAGTCTGCTAGACACCTTCTTCTTAAACCTCCATGCCCTGGCAGCCAGTACATTGTGATGTGTTTGTTATGTGAGTCTGCTAGACACCTTCTTCCTAAACCTTCATGCCCTAGTAGACAGTACATTGTGATGTGCTTGTTATGTGAGTCTGCTAGACACCTTCTTCCTAAACCTTCATGCCCTGGCAGCCAGTACATTGTGATGTGTTTGTTATATGAGTCTGCTAGACACCTTCTTCCTAAACCTTCATGCCCTGGCAGCCAGTACATTGCGATGTGTTTGTTATGTGAGTCTGCTAGACACCTTCTTCCTAAACCTTCATGCCCTGGCAGCCAGTACATTGTGATGTGTTTGTTATGTGAGTCTGCTAGACACCTTCATGCCCTAGCAGCCAGTACATTGTGATGTGTTTGTTATGTGAGTCTGCTAGACACCTTCTTCCTAAACCTTCATGCCCTAGTAGCCAGTACATTGTGATGTGTTTGTTATGTGAGTCTGCTAGACACCTTCTTCCTAAACCTTCATGCCCTGGCAGCCAGTACATTGTGATGTGTTTGTTATGTGAGTCTGCTAGACACCTTCATGCCCTGGCAGCCAGTACATTGTGATGTGTTTGTTATGTGAGTCTGCTAGACACCTTCTTCCTAAACCTTCATGCCCTAGTAGCCAGTACATTGTGATGTGTTTGTTATGTGAGTCTGCTAGACACCTTCTTCCTAAACCTTCATGCCCTGGCAGCCAGTACATTGTGATGTGTTTGTTATGTGAGTCTGCTAGACACCTTCTTCCTAAACCTTCATGCCCTGGCAGCCAGTACATTGTGATGTGTTTGTTATGTGAGTCTGCTAGACACCTTCTTCCTAAACCTTCATGCCCTGGCAGCCAGTACATTGTGATGTGTTTGTTATGTGAGTCTGCTAGACACCTTCTTCCTAAACCTTCATGCCCTGGCAGCCAGTACATTGTGATGTGTTTGTTATGTGAGTCTGCTAGACACCTTCTTCCTAAACCTTCATGCCCTGGCAGCCAGTACATTGTGATGTGTTTGTTATGTGAGTCTGCTAGACACCTTCTTCCTAAACCTTCATCCCTGGCAGCCAGTACATTCTGATGTGTTTGTTATTTGAGTCTGCTAGACACCTTCTTCCTAAACCTTCATGCCCTGGCAGCCAGTACATTGTGATGTGTTTGTTATGTGAGTCTGCTAGACACCTTCTTCCTAAACCTTCATCCCTGGCAGCCAGTACATTGTGATGTGTTTGTTATGTGAGTCTGCTAGACACCTTCTTCCTAAACCTTCATCCCTGGCAGCCAGTACATTCTGATGTGTTTGTTATGTGAGTCAGCTAGACACCTTCTTCCTAAACCTTCATGCCCTGGCAGCCAGTACATTGTGATGTGTTTGTTATGTGAGTCTGGTAGACACCTTCTTCCTAAACCTTCATCCCTGGGAGCCAGTATATTGTGATGTGTTTGTTTTGTGAGTCTGCTAGACACCTTCTTCCTAAACCTTCATGCCCTGGCAGCCAGTACATTGTGATGTGATTGTTATGTGAGTCTGCTAGACACCTTCTTCCTAAACCTTCATGCCCTGGCAGCCAGTACATTGTGATTTGTTTGCTGTGTGAGTCTGCTAGACACCTTCTTCCTAAACCTTCATCCCCTGGCAGCCAGTACATTGTGATGTGTTTGTTATGTGAGTCTGCTTGACACCTTCTTCCTAAACCTTCATCCCTGGCAGCCAGTACATTGTGATGTGTTTGTTATGTGAGTCTGCTAGACACCTTCTTCCTAAACCTTCATGCCCTAGTAGCCAGTACATTGTGATGTGTTTGTTATGTGAGTCTGCTAGACACCTTCTTCCTAAACCTCCATGCCCTAGTAGCCAGTACATTGTGATGTGTTTGTTATGTGAGTCTGCTAGACACCTTCTTCCTAAACCTTCATGCCCTAGTAGCCAGTACATTGTGATGTGTTTGTTATGTGAGTCTGTTAGACACCTTCTTCCTAAACCTTCATGCCCTGGCAGCCAGTTCATTGTGATGTGTTTGTTATGTGAGTCTGCTAGACACCTTCTTCCTAAACCTTCATCCCTGGCAGCCAGTACATTGTGATGTGTTTGTTATGTGAGTCTGCTAGACACCTTCTTCCTAAACCTTCATGCCCTAGTAGCCAGTACATTGTGATGTGTTTGTTATGTGAGTCAGCTAGACACCTTCTTCCTAAACCGTCATCCCTGGCAGCCAGTACATTGTGATGTGTTTGTTATGTGAGTCTGCTAGACACCTTCTTCTTAAACCTCCATGCCCTGGCAGCCAGTACATTGTGATGTGTTTGTTATGTGAGTCTGCTAGACACCTTCTTCCTAAACCTTCATGCCCTAGTAGACAGTACATTGTGATGTGCTTGTTATGTGAGTCTGCTAGACACCTTCTTCCTAAACCTTCATGCCCTGGCAGCCAGTACATTGTGATGTGCTTGTTATGTGAGTCTGCTAGACACCTTCTTCCTAAACCTTCATGCCCTGGCAGCTAGTACATTGTGATGTGCTTGTTATGTGAGTCTGCTAGACACCTTCTTCCTAAACCTTCATGCCCTGGCAGCTAGTACATTGTGATGTGCTTGTTATGTGAGTCTGCTAGACACCTTCTTCCTAAACCTTCATCCCTGGCAGCCAGTACATTGTGATGTGCTTGTTATGTGAGTCTGCTAGACACCTTCTTCCTAAACCTTCATGCCCTGGCAGCCAGTACATTGTGATGTGTTTGTTATGTGAGTCTGCTAGACACCTTCTTCTTAAACCTCCATGCCCTGGCAGCCAGTACATTGTGATGTGCTTGTTATGTGAGTCTGCTAGACACCTTCTTCCTAAACCTTCATGCCCTGGCAGCCAGTACATTGTGATGTGCTTGTTATGTGAGTCTGCTAGACACCTTCTTCCTAAACCTTCATGCCCTAGTAGCCAGTACATTGTGATGTGCTTGTTATGTGAGTCTGCTAGACACCTTCTTCCTAAACCTTCATCCCTGGCAGCCAGTACATTGTGATGTGTTTGTTATGTGAGTCTGCTAGACACCTTCTTCCTAAACCTTCATGCCCTGGCAGCCAGTACATTGTGATGTGTTTGTTATGTGAGTCTGCTAGACACCTTCTTCCTAAACCTTCATCCCTGGCAGCCAGTACATTCTGATGTGTTTGTTATGTGAGTCTGCTAGACACCTTCTTCCTAAACCTTCATGCCCTGGCAGCCAGTACATTGTGATGTGTTTGTTATGTGAGTCTGGTAGACACCTTCTTCCTAAACCTTCATCCCTGGGAGCCAGTATATTGTGATGTGTTTGTTTTGTGAGTCTGCTAGACACCTTCTTCCTAAACCTTCATGCCCTGGCAGCCAGTACATTGTGATGTGTTTGTTATGTGAGTCTGCTAGACACCTTCTTCCTAAACCTTCATGCCCTGGCAGCCAGTACATTGTGATGTGTTTGCTGCGTGAGTCTGCTAGACACCTTCTTCCTAAACCTTCATCCCCTGGCAGCCAGTACATTGTGATGTGTTTGTTATGTGAGTCTGCTTGACACCTTCTTCCTAAACCTTCATCCCTGGCAGCCAGTACATTGTGATGTGTTTGTTATGTGAGTCTGCTAGACACCTTCTTCCTAAACCTTCATGCGCTAGTAGCCAGTACATTGTGATGTGTTTGTTATGTGAGTCTGCTAGACACCTTCTTCCTAAACCTCCATGCCCTAGTAGCCAGTACATTGTGATGTGTTTGTTATGTGAGTCTGCTAGACACCTTCTTCCTAAACCTTCATGCCCTAGTAGCCAGTACATTCTGATGTGTTTGTTATGTGAGTCAGCTAGACACCTTCTTCCTAAACCTTCATGCCCTGGCAGCCAGTACATTGTGATGTGTTTGTTATGTGAGTCTGCTAGACACCTTCTTCCTAAACCTTCATCCCTGGCAGCCAGTACATTGTGATGTGTTTGTTATGTGAGTCTGCTAGACACCTTCTTCCTAAACCTTCATGCCCTAGTAGCCAGTACATTGTGATGTGTTTGTTATGTGAGTCAGCTAGACACCTTCTTCCTAAACCGTCATCCCTGGCAGCCAGTACATTGTGATGTGTTTGTTATGTGAGTCTGCTAGACACCTTCTTCTTAAACCTCCATGCCCTGGCAGCCAGTACATTGTGATGTGTTTGTTATGTGAGTCTGCTAGACACCTTCTTCCTAAACCTTCATGCCCTAGTAGACAGTACATTGTGATGTGCTTGTTATGTGAGTCTGCTAGACACCTTCTTCCTAAACCTTCATGCCCTGGCAGCCAGTACATTGTGATGTGTTTGTTATATGAGTCTGCTAGACACCTTCTTCCTAAACCTTCATGCCCTGGCAGCCAGTACATTGCGATGTGTTTGTTATGTGAGTCTGCTAGACACCTTCTTCCTAAACCTTCATGCCCTGGCAGCCAGTACATTGTGATGTGTTTGTTATGTGAGTCTGCTAGACACCTTCATGCCCTAGCAGCCAGTACATTGTGATGTGTTTGTTATGTGAGTCTGCTAGACACCTTCTTCCTAAACCTTCATGCCCTAGTAGCCAGTACATTGTGATGTGTTTGTTATGTGAGTCTGCTAGACACCTTCTTCCTAAACCTTCATGCCCTGGCAGCCAGTACATTGTGATGTGTTTGTTATGTGAGTCTGCTAGACACCTTCTTCCTAAACCTTCATGCCCTGGCAGCCAGTACATTGTGATGTGTTTGTTATGTGAGTCTGCTAGACACCTTCTTCCTAAACCTTCATGCCCTGGCAGCCAGTACATTGTGATGTGTTTGTTATGTGAGTCTGCTAGACACCTTCTTCCTAAACCTTCATGCCCTGGCAGCCAGTACATTGTGATGTGTTTGTTATGTGAGTCTGCTAGACACCTTCTTCCTAAACCTTCATGCCCTGGCAGCCAGTACATTGTGATGTGTTTGTTATGTGAGTCTGCTAGACACCTTCTTCCTAAACCTTCATCCCTGGCAGCCAGTACATTCTGATGTGTTTGTTATTTGAGTCTGCTAGACACCTTCTTCCTAAACCTTCATGCCCTGGCAGCCAGTACATTGTGATGTGTTTGTTATGTGAGTCTGCTAGACACCTTCTTCCTAAACCTTCATCCCTGGCAGCCAGTACATTGTGATGTGTTTGTTATGTGAGTCTGCTAGACACCTTCTTCCTAAACCTTCATCCCTGGCAGCCAGTACATTCTGATGTGTTTGTTATGTGAGTCAGCTAGACACCTTCTTCCTAAACCTTCATGCCCTGGCAGCCAGTACATTGTGATGTGTTTGTTATGTGAGTCTGGTAGACACCTTCTTCCTAAACCTTCATCCCTGGGAGCCAGTATATTGTGATGTGTTTGTTTTGTGAGTCTGCTAGACACCTTCTTCCTAAACCTTCATGCCCTGGCAGCCAGTACATTGTGATGTGTTTGTTATGTGAGTCTGCTAGACACCTTCTTCCTAAACCTTCATGCCCTGGCAGCCAGTACATTGTGATTTGTTTGCTGTGTGAGTCTGCTAGACACCTTCTTCCTAAACCTTCATCCCCTGGCAGCCAGTACATTGTGATGTGTTTGTTATGTGAGTCTGCTTGACACCTTCTTCCTAAACCTTCATCCCTGGCAGCCAGTACATTGTGATGTGTTTGTTATGTGAGTCTGCTAGACACCTTCTTCCTAAACCTTCATGCCCTAGTAGCCAGTACATTGTGATGTGTTTGTTATGTGAGTCTGCTAGACACCTTCTTCCTAAACCTCCATGCCCTAGTAGCCAGTACATTGTGATGTGTTTGTTATGTGAGTCTGCTAGACACCTTCTTCCTAAACCTTCATGCCCTAGTAGCCAGTACATTGTGATGTGTTTGTTATGTGAGTCTGTTAGACACCTTCTTCCTAAACCTTCATGCCCTGGCAGCCAGTTCATTGTGATGTGTTTGTTATGTGAGTCTGCTAGACACCTTCTTCCTAAACCTTCATCCCTGGCAGCCAGTACATTGTGATGTGTTTGTTATGTGAGTCTGCTAGACACCTTCTTCCTAAACCTTCATGCCCTAGTAGCCAGTACATTGTGATGTGTTTGTTATGTGAGTCAGCTAGACACCTTCTTCCTAAACCGTCATCCCTGGCAGCCAGTACATTGTGATGTGTTTGTTATGTGAGTCTGCTAGACACCTTCTTCTTAAACCTCCATGCCCTGGCAGCCAGTACATTGTGATGTGTTTGTTATGTGAGTCTGCTAGACACCTTCTTCCTAAACCTTCATGCCCTAGTAGACAGTACATTGTGATGTGCTTGTTATGTGAGTCTGCTAGACACCTTCTTCCTAAACCTTCATGCCCTGGCAGCCAGTACATTGTGATGTGCTTGTTATGTGAGTCTGCTAGACACCTTCTTCCTAAACCTTCATGCCCTGGCAGCTAGTACATTGTGATGTGCTTGTTATGTGAGTCTGCTAGACACCTTCTTCCTAAACCTTCATGCCCTGGCAGCTAGTACATTGTGATGTGCTTGTTATGTGAGTCTGCTAGACACCTTCTTCCTAAACCTTCATCCCTGGCAGCCAGTACATTGTGATGTGCTTGTTATGTGAGTCTGCTAGACACCTTCTTCCTAAACCTTCATGCCCTGGCAGCCAGTACATTGTGATGTGTTTGTTATGTGAGTCTGCTAGACACCTTCTTCTTAAACCTCCATGCCCTGGCAGCCAGTACATTGTGATGTGCTTGTTATGTGAGTCTGCTAGACACCTTCTTCCTAAACCTTCATGCCCTGGCAGCCAGTACATTGTGATGTGCTTGTTATGTGAGTCTGCTAGACACCTTCTTCCTAAACCTTCATGCCCTAGTAGCCAGTACATTGTGATGTGCTTGTTATGTGAGTCTGCTAGACACCTTCTTCCTAAACCTTCATCCCTGGCAGCCAGTACATTGTGATGTGTTTGTTATGTGAGTCTGCTAGACACCTTCTTCCTAAACCTTCATGCCCTAGTAGCCAGTACATTGTGATGTGCTTGTTATGTGAGTCTGCTAGACACCTTCTTCCTAAACCTTCATGCCCTGGCAGCCAGTACATTGTGATGTGCTTGTTATGTGAGTCTGCTAGACACCTTCTTCCTAAACCTTCATGCCCTGGCAGCTAGTACATTGTGATGTGTTTGTTATGTGAGTCTGCTAGACACCTTCTTCCTAAACCTTCATGCCCTGGCAGCTAGTACATTGTGATATGTTTGTTATGTGAGTCTGCTAGACACCTTCTTCCTAAACCTTCATCCCTGGCAGCCAGTACATTGTGATGTGCTTGTTATGTGAGTCTGCTAGACACCTTCTTCCTAAACCTTCATCCCTGGCAGCCAGTACATTGTGATGTGCTTGTAATGTGAGTCTGCTAGACACCTTCTTCCTAAACCTCCATGCCCTGGCAGCCAGTACATTGTGATGTGCTTGTTATGTGAGTCTGCTAGACACCTTCTTCCTAAACCTTCATGCCCTGGCAGCCAGTACATTGTGATGTGCTTGTTATGTGAGTCTGCTAGACACCTTCTTCCTAAACCTTCATGCCCTGGCAGCCAGTACATTGTGATATGTTTGTTATGTGAGTCTGCTAGACACCTTCTTCTTAAACCTTCATGCCCTAGCAGCCAGTACATTGTGATGTGCTTGTTATGTGAGTCTGCTAGACACCTTCTTCCTAAACCTTCATGCCCTGGCAGCCAGTACATTGTGATGTGCTTGTTATGTGAGTGAATATTTTTGAAAATGTCTATTATTACTGGATGCGTACAGTATCTGTCTGCTAGTGCCTGTACTGTGCTCAGTGAGTCAGTGCATAGAATCACGTCTGTCTGCTAGTGTCTGTAGTGTGCTCAGTGAGTCAGTGCATAGAATCTCGCCTGTCTGCTAGTGTCTGTAGTGTGCTCAGTGAGTCAGTGCATAGAATCACGTCTGTCTGCTAGTGTCTGTAGTGTGCTCAGTGAGTCAGTGCATAGAATCACGTCTGTCTGCTAGTGTCTGAAGTGTGCTCAGTGAGTCAGTGCATAGAATCACGTCTGTCTGCTAGTGTCTGTAGTGTGCTCAGTGAGTCAGTGCATAGAATCACGTCTGTCTGCTAGTGTCTGTAGTGTGCTCAGTGAGTCAGTGCATAGCATCACGTCTGTCTGCTAGTGTCTGTAGTGTGCTCAGTGAGTCAGTGCATAGAATCACGTCTGTCTGCTAGTGTCTGAAGTGTGCTCAGTGAGTCAGTGCATAGAATCACGTCTCGTCTGCCTGGGATTGTTGTTGAGTCCAATAAAAATGCTCTAGAGCTCAGCTGTAAATAAGCTATCCATTTGATACAAACATCCTCACCATCATCATGGTTACGGTATTAGCTTCTCCTACAGCCAGAAGAAAGCAACAAGCCACAGGGAAGGTCCGGAGCGCCCCATTGTCAAGAAACATCATACTTTGAATAATTGTCAACCGATAAACAACCAGCTTTGTCATGAACAAGCCACAGAACCCCCTCCCCCTATAGAAACAGCTGTCCAGCAAGATACGACCCTGGAGCCTCCAGCCTTGCTCCAGTATAAATAGCTCCTATAGTTTCTATTATAGTCGGAGTGTATTTCCAGCTATAGAATCCTTCAGGGAGGTCAGGGTCTATTAGCTGGAGCTGTCACTCTTTTCAAGATATACAAGGACTATAGCGGCACTCTTGTATAGGTAATGTTGTTACTTATACACAGATGAATAATTAATTTATGTTGATAACTATACTCGTAGTTTTATAAGTGCCAAAATAAAAGGAAACTACAGATGGAACACATTTGTTCCTACTATACCCTGTTCAAATAGACGGATTCGTTCAATCCCGCATGCGCGAAACATTATGGCAAATATTCCGGAGGTTCCGCCATTTACAAATTCCCATTTCAAGGGACAACGCGATGCATGAGACACTATAAAAACTTATTATGTCTCGTTTAAGACTAAGAAATGCTTTGAGACTAGGTTCCAGAAGGTAGATAATGTATAATATTTATCAATACTTAACCAAAGCTAAGACTAAAAACGTTTTAAACCTCCTAGTGATAAGGTTATGAGAGAATTTTTACTTCCGATTTTCTGCACCGGGAATATAGGCCACGCCCTTTCCGCTGCAACTAAACCATCTATTTGAACAGACAACGTTCTAGTTTAAATTATTTTCAACCTTATGTTTGGTATTGATAAACATTAAACACCTCTGAGGTGGCAGTTTGTCTTGATGCCTTAGGTTTGGTATTGATAAACATTAAACACCTCTGAGGTGGCAGTTTGTCTTGATTCCTTAGGTTTGGTATTGATAAACATTAAACACCTCTGAGGTGGCAGATTGTCTTGATGCCTTAGGTTTGGTATTGATAAACATTAAACACCTCTGAGGTGGCAGTTTGTCTTGATTCCTTAGGTTTGGTATTGATAAACATTAAACACCTCTGAGGTGGCAGTTTGTCTTGATTCCTTATGTTTGGTATTGATAAACATTAAACACCTCTGAGGTGGCAGTTTGTCTTGATGCCTTAGGTTTGGTATTGATAAACATTAAACACCTCTGAGGTGGCAGATTGTCTTGATGCCTTATGTTTGGTATTGATAAACATTAAACACCTCTGAGGTGGCAGTTTGTCTTGATTCCTTATGTTTGGTATTGATAAACATTAAACACCTCTGAGGTGGCAGTTTGTCTTGATTCCTTATGTTTGGTATTGATAAACATTAAACACCTCTGAGGTGGCAGTTTGTCTTGATTCCTTAGGTTTGGTATTGATAAACATTAAACACCTCTGAGGTGGCAGTTTGTCTTGATGCCTTAGGTTTGGTATTGATAAACATTAAACACCTCTGAGGTGGCAGTTTGTCTTGATGCCTTAGGTTTGGTATTGATAAACATTAAACACCTCTGAGGTGGCAGATTGTCTTGATGCCTTATGTTTGGTATTGATAAACATTAAACACCTCTGAGGTGGCAGTTTGTCTTGATGCCTTATGTTTGGTATTGATAAACATTAAACACCTCTGAGGTGGCAGTTTGTCTTAATGCCTTCGGGTTAGTTCTTCTATATGAAATGCGATTGGATCAACTCCCAGCTCCCGATGGAGCAAGTTGTTTCGAACGAACCAAGGGGCGTTGGCTGCAATCCGTAGCACTTTGTTCTGTAAAGCCTTAAGTCATTTGATGTTCCTCTTCTTTGCTCCATACTACCACAGGGCAGGCGTTAGTCCTGGTGTAAGTATTGGGAGGTTATCCGCTGGAAAATTGATTGAAATACAAAATGAAGATTTACTAGTATGTCATGTTTACATTATAAAATATATATATTTTTAAAATGTTTGAGTATTTTTTGCTTAAATGGAGTGCCCGAGCTTTGTTCGCTTTGCGGAATAAGTATGGCTTTGCAAAGTCTACCTTCCATCAATAGTCGGATAATAAAACAGAATGTACAGTTTTGTCTGTTATTATTTTTTATGCTGTAAGAACAGATTCAGTGGCTGTTTGTAATTCGATACCAAGCTAAAATTGCATTATCAAAACATAAGTAAGAAATATGCGGTAATTTAAAACTATATTTTTTGGATCAAAAATTTAAATTGTTTAAACCGTTTTTTTATTGATCGCTTGGACTATTTGCTGAAGGCTAGATGTGGTTATCACCCATTTTAAGTGCCCTTCTTGAACCATGAACCTCTTGTAGCCTATTAATCAAATGAAACAGTGCTCATTCATTTCTGAACCGGATTCCGAACCACAACACATTTTAATCCCAAGAAATTAATAATATTGAAATTGGTACATCGGTTTATGTTAGCTTTAAGTTAGGTTAAGTGATTTCCACGGTTCAACCTCGTTCTATGCAACATTCTCTCTCGTCTAGGTTTAGTATCATATACTAAAAAGGCTTAAGACCCCCTATGTACATTTTACAGTGTCTCTTCAAGTACGTTAGGAGTACATTTAAGCCCGGCTCCAGATTCCAATCCGTTGGGCCTTAGTTAACTTCCTGTAAACAAATTGCGGGGCGGAAAAAAAATAAATATGAATATTGGTTCTGCTTCCACCCCTTATTTCTGCTTGGCGTTTATAATGATCTTAAAAATAGTTATGAAGGGGGAAAAAATGTAGGTAAAACTGTCTTAGCGGAGAATTCAGGGAAGCATGAAGAGACCTGAGCTACATTTATGAAACGGACGACGAATAGCGTTTATTTTGACGAAACTACCGTAACGCCATCTTGCGGCCTGGTTCCGCTAACTGTTAGTGGAGCGGTAAGAGTTAATAGTTGCTCCCAACTATATAGTTGTCGGTAGAGAAAGTGGTACGTAACACCAACTAGAGCTGTTATTAGTGACGTATCTACACCAGGAACCTGTTTGTACATCAATGACGTCATGTTATGGTAGAACTGATTATAGGCGTAACTTAAGTACTATAAATACTAGTTTAGAAGGAACAGCTTGATAAAGGCGAAATCCGAAAAGTTTTGAAAGATGTATCAATAACGGACGCATCTATGTAACAGCTAAGAAACATAATCATGTCAAAATTTCTCATACTTTTCACTTTATTGCAAAATGTATGTGATTTATCTCCTGGGGTCCGGATGGAAATTTTCAAATATTGTCCCTACGTCAAACAATCGAATATGGAATATCTCATTTTTAGATTCTAGACTTTGCTCTTGGATTGTGGACGATACGGCTTGTAGCAAATTGTCCCAACTCTAACCCCTTTAGAATAGCCTTTAATACCTTAAATAAAGTATCGAATAAGACAATTTTTCAATATATTACTTCGTCCATGGATAGAATATGTTCGATCTCTAGTTTGCTCCGATTTGCATATTCGATAGTTTCACATGGTAGGGGCGATATAGTAGGGGCTATTAATTCAGCAATATCCATGATTCAAAACAAACTATTCTTCAAATTCGTTAATGAGCAATATATATATATCACTGAATATATTTATCATTAAAATAACCTATATGAATAAATTAGAAAAATATGAGTAGTTTTGCTCTCCAACAGCTGAATCAATTACTATTATTTTAATTAATTATCTGGGAGAGTGTTGTACAACACTACCTAATAAATACACCAACACTACCTAATAAATACACCAACACTACCTAATAAATACACCAACACTACCTAATAAATACACCAACACTACCTAATAAATACACCAACACTACCTAATAAATACACCAACACTACCTAATAAATACACCAACACTACCTAATAAATACACCAACACTACCTAATAAATACACCAACACTACCTAATAAATACACCAACACTACCTAATAAATACACCAACACTACCTAATAAATACACCAACACTACCAAATAAATACACCAACACTACCTAATAAATACACCAACACTACCTAATAAATACACCAACACTACCTAATAAATACACCAACACTACCTAATAAATACACCATTTTTCAATATATTACTTGGTCAATGAATGGAATATGTTCCTTCTCTAATTTGCTCAGATTTCCATATTCCATACTTTGGCATGGTAGGAACGATATGACGGTCCATAAATGACGATAATTCATTATTTTTATTTCTAAAATTAACTTCACTTTCATTTCCATGTTACATGTTCTGCAAAGTATGCAATAAAATCGCCTTAGCATTCTGGAGCTGCTTAGATAAATAACTAAATAATATGAAAGAACCAAAAATAATAATAATTTGAAATATCATAAACAGTACTAGCTAATACTTACCAAGATGTTTCTATTATATTCAAGCACAAAGAGTAATTACCTGAAAAATAAAATGAAATTATTAAATGAGAAATTATGATGTATATTTTAAGATAAATAATTAATGATCGTAGGTGCAGCGATGAATTTTCTCAACAAGCCGAGATGATAAAATTCCTGCCGCCGCACAATGGAACGAAATGCCGATTTTTCGGGCATAGCTTTCTAAGTGTTAGGATACTTACATAAACAGTAGGTAAACTATACTCCATTAAATTTCAGGCCTGGGAATAAGGTAAAAATATGGAATTTTTTTAAAAAAATTCTAATTTAACTTTCTTTCTTTTTTTTTTTTTTAAATAAAAATGTCAACCACCGTGATCCTATTCTAGCTGTCTCAAGGAATTCACGATGGAATTGATAAACATTTATTTTCAGGAGTTAAAAAAATCATATCCTCCTACATTCTACACATTGTCATACTCTCCATAGCAAGGCTTTTATGGATCTACTCCAGGTGGGAAATGATTTCAATTCAATATTGACGATTCAAAATCCCAACTGATGAAATATATATATATATATATATATATATATATATATATATATATAGGATTCGTAGTTCTACAACTATTTTTTTATTTAGGTAATCCAGGTTATAATTTATTATTATGATATTACTCACTTTTATTTTTCTTTGGTCTTATTAAAGTTTTATGCTTTAGTCTCATAATGGTCTAACGCAGAGGTGCTCAAACTTGAATCGCTGGCGATTCACCTCAATATTGGTAGACAACGATGGATCGACTCTGAGGTGCTGCTGTGCGGTATGAGGTGCTGCTGTGCGGTATGAGGTGCTGCTGTGCGGTATGAGGTGCTGCTGTGCGGTATGAGGTGCTGCTGTGCGGTATGAGGTTCTGCTGTGCGGTATGAGGTGCTGCTGTGCGGTATGAGGTGCTGCTGTGAGGTATGTGTGTCATTCGCAACACAGTCCTAACTATTAAACAAATACTAACGGAATGCAAGCAACTGGACGGTACAAACCTACCAACTGACCTACATGACCTTTTGACAAATAACAGTCCTCACATCGAAAACATGCTCACATGCCTTAGAAAAACAAACACTTACACAAGCATCTAGAACAAACCTAAACAAATAAGGAAAAACATGTGTGTGTGTGCTACAGTGGTGTGAAATCACGTTTACACTTGGCAAAGTAAATACGCATTTTACATTTCACTATTGTTTCCATATCAAAATTTCTATTGCAATATCTTTATATATGTGTAATATATATATATATATATATATATATATATATATATATATATTCTTTTTTATCCTAGGAGGCATGGGGTCATTAAAGCAGTCTTCCTTTATTACACCACTTTATTTATTGGGCCCGACATGTTTCGTACAACTTTTCTTCGCACCTCTTCAGGGGCACTTCTTGCAAGGAAGTCCTCCCGTTACCAAGTACGAGAGCCGGACTCCAGAGGGAGTACTTGGTAACGGGAGGACTTCCTTGCAAAAAGTGCCCCTGAAGAGGTGCGAAGGAAAGATGCACGAAACATGTCGGGCCCAATAAATAAAGTGGTGTAATAAAGGAAGACTGCTTTGATGACCCCATGCCTCCTAGGATAAAAAAGAATTTGGATATTTTGGGTCATCTACAAGAATAAATAATATATATATATATATATATATATATATATATATATATATATATATATATATATATAAATATTTGTTGTTATAAAACATTAGAACTGTTGATGGATTTTACCCACAACTCGTGTTCAAAAGAGCAAATAGCTACTTAGCGAGCTCTAAATAACCAAATAAATAAGTAATGATTTAATTTTCAGAGAAAAGCCAGTTCTAAATAATTCCGTTAATACTTTTTGGTAATGTTAATTGGGTGGGAGAGCACTGGATTATAAGCTGGAGGACCTGAGTTCAAATCCCGAGTAAACACACGGTTTTTTCTTCTGGTGTCTTCGTACCTCCCTAGTGTGCCGCATGGTCATGAATCAGGTCCCTCTACAGTATCTGCCCCTCAGGGCCCCCGTGGCCTGTTACGGGACTGATTGATATATCAAGGTCCATTGGATATCCGCCTGATTAGACGTTTGTTTTGATGAATACGGAATAGCAGTCCTGAAATACCATTCATTAAATATCCGTATATATTCGTTGGATGTATAAAGAGATGAGAGAGAGTACGGACGACTGGTTTGGAAGGATCGTTCCTCTAAACCTCCACATTCTGCTATGGATGTTGATGTATGATGAACGGACATGCTAATGGATTAGGATTGGATGGTTAGGATTGGATGGTTAGGTGTGGACTGTGTTTGTGGATTGGACCGTGGATGGCGCTATTTCTCTCAAGGGTTGAATCGGCACCCTTCACCTGAAGACTGCTATCCACTGATCTATCTCTGGCTGACGGTGTGTTCTCTATGTATGCACCTATAATACTAACTAAGGTGTTTGTGGATTGGACCGTGGATGGCGCTATTTCTCTCAAGGGTTGAATCGGCACCCTTCACCTGAAGACTGCTATCCACTGATCTATCTCTGGCTGACGGTGTGTTCTCTATGTATGCACCTATAATGCTAACTAAGGTGTGGTTAAATCTATGCAGACAGGTTTAGGATTATTTTCACATTTGTTTACCCCTCCCCCCCCTGAATACTCAAGTTGACAGAAACTCGTGTTCTTTAGAAGAAAAGAAATATGGAGTTTTACTAGACTTTAATTGAGATATTCAGGAAGTTCTGTGGACTTATCCGTCATGATGTTTATTTTTGTGCATGGACATAGAGAACAGTTTTTTTTTCCTTAAAATGGCTGTTTATGAAGGCAGTCGATGAAAAAACTCAAAATGAACTCAAGCCTAATTTATGTGTGAAACCATTGAGAGTAAATTCCGAGGCTTAATAGCTCATGGCGTTACATTAATTAACGTCCTTTTGAAAACTACTCGACAATACACACATCATCCACAATAATGGTATTTTAAATCAGAAAAAGTATTTTTGTACCAAATTTGATCAAAATCGTATCTGTTTTAGGGAGCTTTATACAAGCGCTAGTTTTGTATTGTATGGGTTCCGAAACATAGAATTTTCTAGTTGGTAGTTCATGAGGTCAACTTCATAAGCGGGGTTCCTCCCTTTGGTGGGAGTAGGGACCGCGCTAAAAATTACGGACCGCAGCCTAAAATAGCAGGATGTGATTCCTCACAAATACAACGATAAAATCAGAACTCTCTAAAAAGCGTTATTAATACCATATGGATAAATGTGTGTGTGTGTGTGTGTGTGTGTGTGTGTGTGTGTGTGTGTGTGTGTGTGTGTGTGTGTATAACTATGTATCTGCTTGAAGCGCAACTAATAAAATAGAAGATTATAATTTTGATTGGGTATGCTGAATTCTGCCATTCCTCCTGAATAGAATGATTTATTCGAAGACAAATATATGTAGTGAATATGTGAGTGCAGAAATGGGCAGGTGTTTAGAATTTGACCCAGCTGATGGTAGGAGTGACAGAAACAGGTGTTAGCAGAAATAGACTAGCTCTGTCAAACAGCTGTTAGTCAAGGCTGCGCTCTTAGACTTACCTCCTAGGGAAATATATGTTCGGTCAACATTCTTAAACTTTGAATTCTCTAAAGGGCGCGCGTCGAACAAACATTTTTTTTTATTGATCTTATAATTTATTTTCGTAAAGATACCTCAGTGATACGAAAGTCAATTGTATCAATATAACACTCCGCCATTAACATCAAGACCATTAGTGCCCACACAAAGGGTGCAGCGAGGAATTTTCCCAACGAGCTGGGGGATCGAACCCACCATCTCCCGCTCATGAATCTAAGGCGCTAGCCATTAGACCACAGGGAGACCCCTCTATTCCTTAAAATTTAATATATTTTTTTTTTATTCCCTCTTTAAAGTAATGGAACTTTACAAGAAATAGGTGTAGTTTTGTGAACATTTTTATATTAATTTAGTCTTCAAACTTTTTTAAATTCCGAAGTAGATGGAGCAAAAATAGTTTAAGAAATTTTTATTAAGTTTTAACACTATGTAGTCGGGCATTATCCCGCCAAGTTTCCTGCACCTTACCCCTTCGCGCACCGAAACGAGTAAATTCCTTCGTCGTCTCCCTCATTTTTCTATAAAAAAGAGCATGATGAGTTTACTCGTTTCCCGAAAAGATTGTGTTACTGAAACGTAGATCATGTTGGACATCTTCAAAAACAAAATTGTGTTTTGCTCCATTCATATTAACATTTTAGGCATTTAAAGGTACTTTTTGGAAAGTAAATTTAATCCTCTACAACGTTTATATCAATTATTTTTTTCATTACGGGCATACTTTCTACGTTATTGGCAGAAAAGTAATACAAAACAAGGATTTTATCGGTTTTTGGCTGTTGCCGCATGGGACACACAAAAAATTACTGTCGTTTAGACACAAAATGTGCTAAGTGTTCGGGAGATCACAACTATTTAGCTTGCCCTAATCGAAATAGCACTGAATCCCACTGTGTAAACTGTGGAGGCAACCACTCTGCAAACTATAGAGGATGCCTGGAATACAAAAAATTAAAAAACATACTGCAAAAAAAAATAATAGCTTCTGAAAATAAATCCTTCCCCACTAGGAGTTCTAAACCCTTTCCCTCTAAACCCGCTCCAGCAAAACCTCCACCACCACCTCCAACTGAAAACCTACCAACTAACACTCAACAAAGACAAACCTCTTTCCCGCTACAGAACGCATGGACTCAGCATCGTAGAACAGACGAAGAACAGACTAAAACATCCAACCTTACTGACACTAACCAAAATCCAATCAACAATATGACAGACCTACTTCTCAACCTTATAAAACCACTTATTCCAACAATAAAAGCTTTCATAACTAACTTTTTAACATCTATTTTCTCTTCTTTAAACAATGACAGTTCCTAATTTGGGCAATCTCTCTTTACTTAACTGGAATGCAAACGGACTAAAAAAAAGACAGACCTTACTGACAAACTTTCTTAGCAGAAACGACATTGACGTTGCTTGCATCACTGAAACACATCTCATTAGCACTGACAAATACAGGACACCAGGATACCGAATGTACAGAACGGACCAACGATCTAGACGCGGTGGAGTCGCAATTCTAATTAAGAAACATTTAGCCCACAATAGTTTGGTTCTGCCCTCCCTTGATCGCCTAGAAGCAGTAGGAATTAGTTTGGCACTTCAAAGCAGGAGTAGTGTTAATATAATATCTGCGTATAGCAGACCTGGGATTCGGCTCATACAAGACGATTTTCAAAAACTATTTACAGGGGCTCCTACAATAATGATGGGTGATTTAAATAGTAAACATCTCTCTTGGAATTGCCATAAGCAAAACAATAATGGGACACAACTATTGAGAATTACTGAAAATCTTGGACTCATTATTTCATCACCTGACGAACCTACATTTTACCCGACTCAAAGACGCTACAAATCCGACATACTAGACATAGCCATAATTCAGAACTTCCAATTGCCATTATATCATGACGTACTTACTGACTTAGACTCTGACCATTTACCTGTCATTCTTACTTTCCATGAAAGTCCAAAATCTGAACCACCCCCACCAAGACTCATCAATGGACCTATAGACTGGGGAAAATTCAAGACAGAAATGCATGACAACACGGACATTCCACTTACATACAAATCCAGTCATGACATTGACTCGACTATAGCAAAATTCATTCAAACGATACACATGGCTGTACAAAATTCTTTAAAAACGCACCCATCATTAAGCTGTCGATTATCTAATACAACCACGCCCCCACATGTTCTAAAACTCATCCATGAAAAAAATATTCTTCGAAAGAGATGGCAAAGATCTAGAGACCCGGAACTCAAGCGACAAGTAAACCGTTTATCGCGCAATATTCGTTTTGAACTTGACAAAGACAGGATACACAAATACAGCAATTACTTGACAAACATGACTCCTGGAGACCCATCGCTTTGGCGAGAGACAAGACGACTACTAAAACAATCCTCTGAAATTCCCCCCTTAAAAGACGGACAAAACATTGTAACAACTGATGCAGACAAGTGTAGACTTTTAACAGAATGTTTTGAAAACAAACTGAAAACTGGAGACCACAACGACCCACAGACGGACATTGCAGTATGTACTTCACTCTCAGAAACAAGACTAACTGACAGTACAATCGACTTCACACAGCCTAAAGAAATTTCGCTTCTCATACGTAGGCTTCCTAAAAATAAATCACCTGGAGAAGATCAGATAACGAACTCGGTGTTGAAACAGTTACCCAGGAAATGCATCAGCCTGTTAACAAGTATCTTCAATGCTTGTCTCCGGCGAGGACATTTTCCAGAAAGATGGAAACATGCCATTGTGATCTTCATCCACAAGCCTGGGAAACCGAAGAACAACGCTGGCTGTTATCGGCCAATAAGTCTGCTGAATACTCTGGGGAAACTTCTCGAAAGGCTCGTTGACGTTAGATTAAGAAGACATCTTGTAGACAGCATACCTAACCATCAGTTCGCATTTAAACCGAAGCACTCTTCTGTCCAACAATTACAAAGAGTCTCTGAAATGATAACAAATTGTTTTAATAAGAAGGAATACGCCACTGGACTGTTTCTCGACGTAGCCAACGCTTTCGACTCAGTTTGGCACGAAGGACTCCTGCACAAGCTACGGAACACCAAGCCTCCAGCTTACCTCTACTCCATCATTTCCTCCTTTCTTCGTGGCAGGACATTCCAAGGAAGAGTGAAGACAACACTCAGCACGAAAAGAACTATCAAAGCTGGTGTACCGCAGGGGGCCATACTAAGCCCTTTGCTCTACATATTGTACTGCAGTGATATGCCAGAACCTGACAACTCAGCCCTTGCTACCTTTGCAGACGATACACTCATCATCACGAAGAGCACCGACGTCAAGGAAGCGATTCTTCACTTGCAAGAAGCTGCAGATGAGGTGTCATCCTGGTTCCGAAAATGGAAACTAGCAATAAATCCGGTGAAATCTTCATGTAAAGTGTTTTCTCTCAGAAAATTCCAAAATGAAGATTTACCAGAGCTGAAAATTGGTCATCACTCAATTCTCTGGACTCCAAAAGACCAGAGTATACGCTATCTCGGAGTACATCTAGACACAAGACTGACTTGGCGACATCACATACACAAAAAACTACAAGAAGCTCACACACGACTGTTACAAATTTACCCATTAATAAATAGAAAAACTCCCCTAAAACACACCTGTGGTACACTACTATACAAATCGACAATACTACCCATACTAACGTACGCATGTCCTGTCTGGTTTGGCGCCAGAACCACACACATAAAACGTCTACAAACATTTCAAAACAGAGTACTCCGAATAGTGTCCAATGCTCCTTGGTTCGTAAGGAACAGCCAGATCCATAGAGAATTGGAGGTTGATCCATTTTTCACTCACATAGAAAAGCTAGTGCGAAAATATCACCAGACTCTTCCAGCCTCCAGCAGTTCCATGTTTTATCAACTTGGACTAAGAAAAACCTCGCGAATCAAACACAGACTTTATCAAGACATTTTAACCCTTTAAATTTTTATCTTACAAATATTGTTTTGTGTATAATACGTTTTGTATTGGTCCAATAAAATTGTTTTGTTTGTTATCGGTTTTTGGCAATTTGTTACTCATTGGTGCGCTTTGGCGAAAAAATGACAGATATAAAATCGACATAAAATTCAATTCTCTACAATAATCCGTCATAAAACTAACCCCTTTCCATTGGAGATTCCAGAGTTAGGGTCTCTGGAGAAGAACTGGAGAAAGTTGAGGGGTCGTGCATTAGGTCCAATGAATGTTCATTCGACCACGTTGAGACCCACCAAGTTTCGTTTTTAAATTTCAAAAATTGTGGGAAAAAAGTGGGGTGTCAATCGAGTTTTGAACACCCTATATATATATATATATATATATATATATATATATATATATATATATATAACATAAATTAAGCATAAATAGGGGGCCGTTCGCCTTGCTTTTGAATAAGATATACAAAAAAATAATTAGATAGATTTTTTTTTTAATTTTTAAGAAAACGTTTTAAAAAAATATGGTATGATTAAAAATATAGTCAGTATAAAAAGCCCAATGAAGGTTAGAAACGTTTGAGGAAAAGAAAAATAATTTTTTTTTTCAGAGAGCAAAAATTACCTTGGCCTAAAAGAATATATATATATATATATAGAGAAGAAGCCATTGCACGGGTATATGCAGGTCATGAAACTTGTTCAATGTGCCAGCACCATAATTGATTTGATGCTTTTACTTGCTATTAAAGTGAAATTGAAAGCGGAATGTTCATGAAGTGTTTTACGAGGTTATCAAAGTAACTACACCAATATCTCTCTACAATTACTGATAGTATCATTTTTGTAGGAATTTGCTCTGAGTAGCAGCTGAGTTTGTGCTTGATCTCGTTGGAATATATGAGGTTAGTCGGAGACATATCGACCTGCGAACAGCTGATCCGCCGATCACCGCCATTGTCGTCCCTAATGCAGTTGCCTGGTAAGTTTCGAGCTCCGCCATTGTTACGGGGTTTCATACAATAGCTCCAAGTTGGAGGACCTCCTTGGCGGAATACCTCTTTGGTTGGAAAGGGAGGTCTAATAAAGCTAGGAAGTTGCCGTCAAAGACTGGTCGGGTAGTTGGGGATTGGTCGCCGAGTTGCTACTTCAAGGGGTGAAGTTTACTTTAACTACAACTAATAACAACTTCATTTAGTTGGGCTTTGATGGCGTCGTTGACAGAATTCGTTCGATATATCATCTTAGATATTTGAATGAGTCTGGTACAGCGGTACAGCTTTCGAACTATGGTCTGCAGAAACTCAGATCGAAACTCGCTCATGGAAAGTAAGATTTTATTTACTAGTGTCGTCGTTTCAGTGTTGGGCTTGGGGTACGAAATCCTTTTTAGGCCCCTTCAGGCTTTAATGAGTACATCCTAAGAGAAAACCAGGCGCCCGTAGCATATTATCTCTCTCAATATCTCGATTTCTCTGTTTCTCCTCTTAGGCACAGGTTTTGCTGTTGGTGATATTCAGTAATTGATGGTGATTTAATATAAAAACCAATCACCAACGGTGTAAAAAACATTTTCTTAAATGAATACGTAAAATTATTTTTACGTTTTTAACGTTATTTTATCGTTTTTAAATATATAGGATTGTTTGGCCACCTTTTATCGTGGTTCCTCCCTCCCTCCCGTAAAGAGAGAAAATCCGCTTATGAGATTGACTTCAAGTCACAATCCGGAAGTACCGACTAGAAAATTTCGGAAAATACACACACACACACACACACATATATATATATATATATATATATTTCGAAATTTTAGTAATCTTACGAATGGACAACTACATATACAGGGTGTCCCGTAAATGTCTAGTCATATTGTGGGTGGTGATAGAGGACCTTTAGGGGAACAAAAAATGTTCTATGACGATTTTCCGAATTGTCACACATAAGGGAGAAAACATCGTTTTATTGTTTTTTAGAGACAAACGTGGTTTTTAGAAGAATAATCGAAGTTTATTCAAAAAGCTTAAAAGAAATATTTGTTTTTATAAATATTTACTTAAAACATTAAAAAAATTACTTCTAAAAAAATAAAAGAAAATCCTAAAACAGTAAATAAGTAAAATACACATTTTGAATTTATTAATTCTGGTAACTAATACTGGGTCCAGGAGGTGGCCATTATTGAACCCCAACCATACATTAACCTCAGAAATTACTATTTTTACCTAGATCACGCATTTGAACACATTTTCACAGGACTCTCTACATTTTATTTATTAGGGATGGGATATTTAATTACCACAACAATCACACATGGGCTCACGAGAATCCCAGTGCGGTTCAAAAGCGTGGCCATCAGTATCAATTCAAGGCAAAGCATTTGTTTTCTAAGTATAAATACATGCAAAAATGTGTTCAAATATATTATCTAGTTAAAAAAAATTATTTTTCAGGTTAATGTATGGTTGGGGTTCAATAATGGCCGCCTCCAGGACCCAGTATTAGTTACTGTAATTAATAAATTCAAAATAAATGTGTATTTTATTTATTTACTGTTTTAGGATTTTTTTTTTATTTTTGTAGAAGTAATTTTTTTTATTTTTTTAAGTAAATATTTATAAAAACAAATATTTCTTTTAAGCTTTTTGAATAAACTGAAGAAAAAAATTTAATTTTTTTTCACAGATCCATGTTTTTTTTTCAACTTTTCTTCCTAAATCGTTCACATACTTCAATAACACAGAGTTGTGATACATGAATGGAAAGCTGGTTAAATGAGGAAGTTTTTATGAAACCCAGAAATCTCAGATCCTACCCATTGAGGAGTAACGCTGGTAAGAAATATCAAGAAAATGTCAGGAAATTTAGAATAGCCTTCTTTTGGTAAGATAGACATACTTAAATTCATTCATTTATGTGTTTACTCTCAACTAGTATTATAGTAAATTTACTCAGCTTTCGATTGATTTCACTTCCTTTCTAGTAGAACCACCTAGCACGGAGCTACAACGATTATTCTTCTAAAAACCATGTTTGTATCGGTAAAACAATAAAACGACGTTTTCTCCCTTATGGGCGAGAATTCGGGAAATCGTCATAGAACATTTTTTGTTCCCCTAAGGGTCCTCTATCACCTCCCACAATATGACTAGACATTTACGGGACACCCTGTATATATATATATATATATATATATGTGTGTGTGTGTGTGTGTGTGTGTGTGTGTGTGTGTGTGTGTGTGTGTGTGTGTAGTTGTCCATTCGTAAGATTACTAAAATTTCTAAAAACAGGTTTGGATGTAATTTTCAATGGGGCGATATAAATCGGAGAAATAAGGATTTGAAAATTCGAAATTGTTACTTTTGCTCTTTGGAACGGGTTTTTGTATCTGTTTACCTAGTGTTTTAATTGGTTGCTGCTTATTTTATTTTGATTTAACTGTAAAATGAGTATTTTACTAAAACAAGGTAAGAATCTATTAAACAGTCTTATACTGTTTCCAAGAGCTAACGTTGAGGAGATGGGGGGGGGGGTCGCTAATGATTCTGTAAGTTTCCTCTTGTGGTCCTTTAAATCTATTTTCTCTTCCAGATTTTATTTTATATTTTCCACGAAAACCCTTACCAATAACTGCTACTATTATTTTACTAATAGCACTAGGCAGTTCCTGCGAGTCGGACGTTATTCAGTATAGTTTGTCAATTTTATTTATTCTATAAGTTTATTTACAAAATATTATTATCCTGTCTTTGTAATAATGACAATGTTTAATTTTCTTGTATTTTTTTGCGCTTGTTTGTGTGCTTTATTTGGTGGGAGTGAATAATATTGCTAATAACTCTTTTAAGATACCAAAGGTCATTATTTTTTATGTCTCCATTTATTTTAGAAATATTTAGTCGCTTGCTGACCCATTTAAAATAATTTATAAATAACCTGAAAATATTAAGAGCCTGATTATAAACAAGCCTTTTCGAGAGAATCTGTTGAATGGAAGATAAAAGCTTGAATCCCATTCTATGACGTAGTAAGAGAGGCTGTAGCAGCTGTCGGACAAAGAAGTAGGAACAATAGAAGAAGCTGCCTCCGGCCTGTAGTTGGCGAAGGATTCGTTCAAAAGGAGGTCTCGAAGAAAGCAGAGAGGATAAAGACTGTCAACTTGAATAGGAGAGATTAAAGCATTCACTTCGCTTCAAACCTCAACTCTCAACAATTATAGAATAAATCAAGACTTTTTTCGGGTTCAAAAGCAAGTAAATTCTCAAGATTCTTCTGTTGAGTTCACGTTTAATCGACTTTTGTCCTGATTTGATTATTATTTTAGCGCGCTTCCTCCCTGCTTACCAGTAGTTCCAATATATATATATATATATATATATATATATATATATATATATATATATGTTAGGGGTGAGAAGGTCCGGTATAATGTAAACAAACGCTGAGTCTATATAAGCCCCAGCGAGGATTAAAGTTATCAGTTGTCTTCTAGACTTGAGAGTGTTCTTATCTACCCTTGAGTTATTACTCTTTTTAAAAACGTCCTTACTATCGTCCCATCGTTAAGTGGTGCCGAAATCCGGGAGTTGCGAGACGATATTTGTGGCGTAGTGTATGTGTTCGCGACCAGGGCGAATTTCGCTTCTAGATCGTCTCAACGCTGCAATGATGAGACTGAGGGACTTGCAGATAACAACGACCACGATCGAGCTGCTGAAATTAAAAGCGGCGGTTGCGCAGGATATGAGCGCAGCTATAAGTTAAGTAGAAAAAAATAATGGCGATGTAGGCGAACTCGCGCACTTCCTTACGAACGGGGAAAAGTTGTTTAAGGCTATCGAAAGCCGCCGGGTGGATGGATGAGAGTGACGTGGTGACACTAAGTGCAGCTTTGGTGGGACGAGTTAAGAGGTCAATCCTTAACTACATCCAGTGTGATACATGAACCCAGTGGACGATGGTTAAGGAACGCTCAAAGAAGGCTTATGGTGGTGGGCGCTGGGCGCCAGAAGAAGAGCTTTTTCGGATGCTTCAGGAGACAAAGAGCCCCAGGGAATCGATTGGAGGCTTTGCCGGTAAGCTTATCACCTGGTATGAGAAGATAGCAGATAAGCTGAGTGATCAAGGCGAGGACGCTGATGTTGTGGCAATGAAGCTTAGGAAAGGTGCTCCTCATGAAAGAAACCGGAAGATCATTCAGTCCTAAGGTTGATATTGTCACTGCGGCCCAAGCACTTGTTGAAGAAAATGAGAAGGAATTGGAGCCCCCCTGCGCAGAACCCGAAGCTGGAGACTGGAACTAGATAAGGAACCGTCGGAGGAGGGACTACTCTCCAGGAGAAGACCAGAGGTACCCAAGACAGAGACGTAGCTGGGGCGGCGAAAGACAGTCCAATGAACCACGAGGACGGCGCCCTTCAGGACGAGAGTAACCAAGCCGTAGAGGCCCCCCTCCAGAGCAGACCATAGCTGCAAGAACTTGCTATGAATGTGGAAAGTGGGGGCATATTGCAGCACGTCGCCCTAAAATCCGCTGTTTCGAATGCGACAATTCGCGGTATTTGGCCAGGCAGCGCCCTTATATACGGAGAAAGTCTCAAAACTGGCCGGAGGCAATGGAGGTGAATTATCAGAAGGTGTACCGGAGAAGTGAAAGCCGGAAAGACGAAGAAGGATAGAGAGATTCCGACGGCATTAGTGACTCAGACGAGGAGTAGGACCAGTAACCGCGAAAAACCCAGCGGTCCTATGCGGCCATATTGAAAACGAACCAGATCAACAGGAGAATGAGATGAGGAATAGGAGAGCGGCGAGGCATCCAGAAGAAGTTCCGAGGAGGAAGGAGCGCAGGGTTTCCTGTCATGAAGGAGTCGGGCGTCAGGTGGCTGATTGACACGGGCAGCACTTTTACCCTTGTCAGTGAGGAAGCAATACGACGGAAGGAGGTGGGCTGGAGGAGCCCAACAGTCGTGTCACCTATTAACTCTCGGAGGTCAGTGCAAAGTTTTGGGGGAGGTGGAAGTCCCCACAGACGAATGGGGCATCACGGGGTAAATGATGTTGGCCCACGTAGTCCAGGTGATGCCTGAAGAATACAGCGGGATACTCGGATGCAATGCTGTAGACATTTTAGGAGTGCAACTCAAGGTGAGAGGCGGAAACGCTAGAAGCGGAGAGCAGCCAGAGGACTCTACCGTGGGAGTAGTGAGATTAAAATCCCGGAATGACGAGGAGCTGATGCGAGAATTCTGAGATGTTTTCTGTGAAGATGAGGAACCCCTCAGTGCCACGGGGAAGAATATGCATGTAATAAACTTGCGGCTCGAAAAAACGGTATATTTGAGGGACCGGCGCTACCCCCAGGCCATGAAACAAGCGATCCAGGAGGAGATTCGGAAGCAGTGAATCATCGTCCATAGTACTTCGGGATACAGCAGTCCATTGTGGGCGGTGTCTAAAGCCGGAGCGCCAGGGAAATACAGAGTCTTCGTCGACTGCCGCCGCCTCAACGACATCACTGTAGACGAGCGATATCCTTTCCCCGGCTGGAGGACATATTGGACCGGTTGACAGGGGCGACGTGTCTTCAGTACTCTAGACCCAAAAGCTGGTTATTATCAACTCCGAATGAACCCTAGGGACGCTGAGAAAACTGCCTTTTCATTTGAGAGGGGGTATTATCATTTTTTGCGGATGCCTTTCGGCCTCAAGAACGCCCCCGCCACATTTCAGCGGCTTATGGACGAGTTCTGTAGCCTGTGTTGGTCCAGGACTATATGGACGACCTGCTAGTCTTCAGTAAGTCAGAAGAGGAGCATTCGAACTCTACTAACGTGGAGGAGATTAGACGCTTTCACGGTGCCGTGAACTATTACAGGCGATTTATTCCAGACATGGCGGGCGACTGACAGGATTGAATGATATTCTCAAGAAAGGACGAAAAGTGAAAGCCACAGAAGAAATGCTGCGAAGCATGCAAGCGTGCATAGATACCTTGAAGACCGCCCCGATCTTAGCATTCTCAGATTTTGCGAGACAATTCACGCTCACTACAGACGCCAGTGACCGGGCTGTGGGAGCAATCTTAGAACAACGTGGACCCATTGGAGAACAACCCGTGGCGTACCCGAGTCGACGACTTACTGACCCTGAAGAGAAGTATCGTGCTCTGGAGTGGGAACTTCTCGCGGTAGTTTGGGCTGTGGAACACTTTCACCCCTACCTCTGTGACCGGGAGTTCTTTATCAGAACAGGCCACAAACCATTTCAACCGATCAAGGGTACCTGCAATGTAGAAAATCAGGCTAGTGGAGTTTATAACTGACCTCACTATCTCCGTATTGCCATATTCTTAAGAATCATGTACTACTACGGGATTTACGTCTCTTGGCTTTTTCGTGACTCCTTCGATTCAGCAAAACCTGAATGCCTTCGGAATCTGCTAAAATGTTAGTGGTTTAAGTTTGGTCCTAATATGCATGTATAATACAGTATTTTACTTCCATATTTAAAATTAGAATCCATTACTAAGAAAGAAGATGTAGAGTGGTTTGAAGTAGCCGCTTCCATATTGTAGTTAATACGTCAGAAGTGTGTGTATATATAAAGCCCTTCAGCTGGCTTATCTCTAGCTTACCGCTTTTCCTGAAAATACTCATTTCCCTGCCATATTTTCCTGTAGAAAAGCCCGCGAATAAAAAAACACAGCCATATATTACACCTTCGTAGAGGTGGGAGTGTGTTCCCTGAAAATACTTCTTGAAAATCGCCGTGTCGATTTAATCTACATTATGCTCATCGTGTTTTTGAAATGTTGTATATATGTTAAACATAAACAGCTTCAGTTTAAACATGTTAAAGTAATGAATTTGGCGAGAAAGTAAAACAGGGAGAGATAATTTCGATGAATTCATCAGTAAACGTTCTCATCGCCAACATGGAGCTTTTCAGTGGATAACGTATCATATGAATATTAAAAATCATATACATCTATATATATATATATATATATATATATATATATATATATACAGATGTATATATATATATATATGTATTATATTATATTTTGTATACAAATTTGATAATGGATTGCCCAATTATTAAATGCAGGTGAAGTAGATATTTGGGCGCATAGAATGGTTAATATCTAGCGGTCTTGAGGGTTTAGTGTTACACAGTATTGAAGGCGCAGCTCTAAACAACTTGCTTTTTTAACAACGCCCATATGTTTCTTTTCTGGAATTCTGAAATATGCTCTCCATTAATGCTTTCAAAACGACATCCGAAAATTTTTAATATTTTTATATAGTACAAATAATTCAAAATTAACGTTTAATCCTAGTCCCGTATCAGGCCAAGGAGGACAACAGGGGGAGGTACAGTAGAGGGACTGATACTTGACCAGAGGGAACACCAGGGAGATAGTGTGGTCAGTAGAATGCTCCAGCCGCCTGATTTTCCCCTTTGCAGGTACCCATAATTAAACTAATCAAAGGCTGGATGGGCCTAGGGATAGTCAGGGACGCCGAATCCAAGACACGAACGATGACACATTGTTTTTAGATTATTTCATTTACTTTTCCAGTCTCGCAACTATTGCGATGGTCTCTTTTACTAGTATAATAACGTTATAATGTCTATGCCGAGAAATAATTCTATATACGCAGAAAATATATTAGAGGGTAATATTACCTTATAAAGTTTTTGTACCATTCTATTTTTTATGGGCTTAAATAATTCCTTAACTAACCAAAAATGATATCCAAGAGTGTTTATGTGGCGGAACAGTTTTAAAGTGCCAATACTACCATTTTTCTAAGAAAGTCCCGATAAATTTCAAAAACTAAAACCATTTTTGTTATCTTTATTAGAATTATGAAAAAAAAATTAAAAGGGAGAAAATTAACATTTCAGTGTATTAAACTTTCAAGTCGTTTTTCTCAAATATATGTTTTTCGAAAAGGGCTATACGCTGTTGTGTTCAATTTTCACCCTTTCGACGTCAAATATTAACCACAGCCTCCTAATGAAATGCAGTAGGAAATTACGTAAGATTTCTTCGATTCATTGAATTATAATGATGACCGATTTTTGAAGGTTTATTTTAATAGAAAATGAATAAGTTATCACCATTTAAAAAAATATATTATTTTTTTAAAAATTCTACATACCTTACTAGATTTAACCTTATTTTTTTCAAAAGAAATTCAGTTTTTTTTTCTCGATTAAAATTTTCCCCTGCAGACTATCGCCCGTGAAAAATTAGAGTTTCCGTTCGGAATTTAGCACATAAAAAAGTGGTAAAAAAGTTACAAGGTTGTATTAACCTTTCATTTGTTGGAAACTTCCCTGATTGGGCACATTTTATAATCCGTTTAGATCAAGCGTCCCTGGAGTAAGGGACTTTTCACAATATGAGTTCTTCCCTGATTATGTAGAATATTTCCAGTTCCAGAAAGTAATAAATGTTTGTGTTTTAAAGTATGAAACAAGACATTCTCCTAGCAAAAGAATAAATAAACTGGACGATAACTCCACTCTGGTTTTCAAGTCCGAAAACCAGATGAAGTGAAACTAGACATTCTCCTGGCAAAAGAAGAAATAAACTGGACGATAACTCCACTCTGGTTTTCAAGTCCGAAAACCAGATGAAGTGAAACTAGACATTCTCCTGGCAAAAGAAGAAATAAACTGGACGATAACTCCACTCTGGTTTTCAAGTCCGAAAACCAGATGAAGTGAAACTAGACATTCTCCTGGCAAAAGAAGAAATAAACTGGACGATAACTCCATTCTGGTTTTCAAGTCCGAAAACCAGATGAAGTGAAATACAAAGTCCCAATTACCATCCTGTCAGACCTTTAGACAGACCGAGGGGGAGGGGGGATATTTGATTCTTTTTTCAGTTTTTCGATTTAGGAAATCGATTGAGAATTAGCAATATTTTCCCTAGAAATTGGCTTTTCTCTTTTCGACGGAATCATCTCTTAAATCAGATTCTCATATCCTCGGGCCATGAATATCTAGGACAGAATCATTCATGTTAGCTAGTCTTTCTCACTCCCTCTCTCTCTCTCTCTCTCTCTCTCTCTCTCTCTCTCTCTCTCTCTCTCTCTCTCTCTCTCTCTCTCTCTCTCACTCACTCACTCTCTCTCTCTGTCATTCCTCTCTTTTACGCTCAGAATATTTTCAATTTTTTCATTACTTTACCATTTTACCATACCTGTAATCTGTCACAGGGCGCTATAAAGTTTTTACAAAATTGTATTTAATAGAATTAATGTAAGAATGAATATTAAGATACACAGGTTTGTGTTTATTCAACAAATATTTATTTTTAGAGACAGCTAGTGATATTCTAAACGTCAGTTTTGTAGTATGAACCGTTTAGAAGAGGTCCAACGCTTTAAGTACTCCGTTTCATGTGGAAAGTGAACCGCCAGCCAGGACTTGATGTGGCAGAGTCTTACATGTAAAATATCGTGTGTGTGTGTTTGTTGGTGATCTAGTTGTAGGATTCATGGACTACCTGCTTGTAGAAGCTAGGTATAGGAAATAGAAGGGATAATAGATGGGGGGGGGAGGGGGGAGGTAGAGTCCTTCTTCCTTTCCACTCTCCCACCATCAGCCACCAGCCACCAGAAGTACACCACAAAGGGGGGATTACTAGCTAGCTCTCTCAGCCATCACGGCACATTTCAGTAATCTGTCTCTCTCTCTCTCTCTCTCTCTCTCTCTCTCTCTCTCTCTCTCTCTCTCTCTCTCTCTCACACACTCGCTCACTTTCACTCTCTCTATCTTTTTTTCTTCTTCCTCTGTCCGTTTTTCTCCCCCATCCTTAGTTGGTCTCTCTATGTTCTCCCTCTCATGTTCCCCCCACCTAACTGTCACTCTCTCTCCGTTTTTCTGCCCCATTCTCGTTTCCTCTCTCTCTTTTTCTCTATCTGACTATGTACTATGCTCCGAAGACCTGATTTTCACCATTGCTGTGCTTAAGAAATTCAATACAATTAGACTTAGGGTGGGTGGGTTTAAGGATGGTGGGGGACCCAGAATCCAACTCTCCGTACATATATATATCAGTCCCGTTGCAGGTCACGAGGCCCTTGAGACGACGATACTATAGAGGTATCTGATTCATGACGATTATGGCACACTAGGGAGATAGTGTGGTCAGTACTATGCTCTGCCCCCTTCTGATTTTCCCCTTACTGCTTTGACTGCTAGGGCCATTAGCACCACGGTACCCATTAATAAATTAATTATAGGCTGGGTCGGCCTAGGGTCGGTCAGGGAGATCGAATCCAATCCATGAACTACGACATTAGAAGATAAATTTCTTGATGTTGCTCGGGATTTGAACTGAGATCCACCAACATATTAGTCGAGTGCTCTACCACTGAGCTAACCTCACCCCTATATATATATTCTCCTGTATTGAGTATACGATAGATCATTAAGTGCCACAAGTTATGAACTACCGCTGTGACAAAACAAGACAGTCCTATGTTCAGTAATACCAATGAAATTAACAATTGTATACATTTGTGGTAAAAAATTGAATTAAATTTAATTTTTCTTATCAATAAGCTTTATTTAATCAGCAATAGGAATATTAATGTTCTCAAATATATTTAGGATTATATCGGAATGTGAGGATTAGCGAGGGAGAATAGTGGGGGTATTGGATATGACAATCGTACTCTGCCTATGTTGATGTGACAGGTGATAGGGAGGGAGATGAATCCTCTATGCTGGGATACTATGACGTCATTACCAATATACTGACATTCCTCTTTGGAACGGTCATGTTACGGTTGGTGAAGAATAAAGGGGGAACTTGGATCTCTTTGGAATCCATGTCTCCCCCGTTCTATACCAGACTGACTGTCTTTTCTGCAAGAGAAATGGAATCCACAATCTGCCAAGTACATTTTAAAAACAATTTATTGGAAAATTTTAAAATAATACATTTATCAGAAAAATTTGGTTTACGAAGTGCAGGGCTTATGAACATTTAAAAGAACAACATCAGCTATCAGACTCTATGATGAAATATTAGCCGATGATCCGAAACAAATAGCAAGACTTTTTGAAGGCCGCAGAACAAATGAGAAAAATTTAACTTGCCCGACAATGTGTAAAATTACTTTAAATTCAAAATCACCGTCGAGGTTGTATGGTATGTTGGTCATTGTAAAGAAGGGCTCCTGACTAGATTCATTTAAAAATAATTATTGGTATTAAGAGATTCATGTAGCAATATAAAGTTTATTAATAGAAATTTATACAAATCGCACAAGTATTTCTAAAGTGACACAACTAAAAAATCAGTGTGCTTCAGTTCTGACTATGAAAGACATGGTAAATATCTCTTTATGAACCATCAAAACTGTATGTACCTAGCTACAGAGCTTCTACACCATAGGGTACTTGTGTCACTCTTACTGTCTTAAAGCTATTCCATCTACATAGGCATGAGTGTATGTACCTAGCTTCAGAGCTTCTACACCAGAGGGAACTTGTGTCACTCTTCCTGTCTTAATGCTATTCCATCTACATAGGCAAGAGTGTATGTACCTAGCTACAGAGCTTCTACACCAGAGGGAACTTGTGTCACTCTTCCTGTCTTAATGCTATTCCATCTACATAGGCAAGAGTGTATGTACCTAGCTTCAGAGCTTCTACACCAGAGGGAACTTGTGTCACTCTTCCTGTCTTAATGCTATTCCATCTACATAGGCAAGAGTGTATGTACCTAGCTTCAGAGCTTCTACACCAGAGGGCACTTGTGTCACTCTTCCTGTCTTAATGCTATTCCATCTACATAGGCAAGAGTGTATGTACCTAGCTTCAGAGCTTCTACACCAGAGGGTACTTGTGTCACTCGTCCTGTCTTAATCCTATTCCATCTACATAGGCAAGAGTGTATGTACCTAGCTTCAAAGCTTCTACATCAGAGCAAACTTGTGTCACTCTTCCTGTCTTAATCCTATTCCATCTACATAGGCAAGAGTGTATGTACCTAGCTTCAGAGCTTCTACACCAGAGGGAACTTGTGTCACTCTTCCTGTCTTAATGCTATTCCATCTACATAGGCAAGAGTGTATGTACCTAGCTTCAGAGCTTACGGAAGTGGACTGGATGTAGAACGGAAGTGACAAGGATGTGAACTGGAACGTAGGATGGGAGTGAGGCGGAAATGTTACGGAAGTGGACAGGATGTTGAACGGAAGTGACAAGGATGTGAACTGGAACGTAGGATGGGAGTGAGGCGGAAATGTTACGGAAGTGGACCGGATGTAGAACGGATGTGACAAGCATTTGAACTGGAACGTAGGAAGAGTGTGAGCAGGATATGATGAGGTAAGGAAGTTAATGGTTATGAGTAAGTTACCAGTGACGTAACTTCCGTTGTATTGTCTCGTTACTCGTCCTGAGATAATTTGCGTACCTCTAACCATTAGACATAGTATGTCTTATGGTTAGAGGTGTGCATATTTCATTTTTGACTTGGATATTGTCTATGTCTAAAATTTACGGCGATAGCACTTTCTATGTTTTTTGAATATCAGCAACAGGCTCAACGCATAAAAAAACGATGTACTTTCATCCTCTCTCTTTTAGCCTTCACGAAATCCTGATTCCATAAATTGATCTATATAAATAGATTGTCACCCAAGTTGTGGAATTCCAGTAATTAAACATATAAATCCGTGCCCAGAGGATTTTCTTTTTAAATAATTATTTTTATAAGATTTAATACTTTGAACTGAATTCAATTATTTTGGGATAACGGAATCCCTAATCTCCGAACATCGGAAAACACTTCAATTATTAGATCCCTTATTTTCAGCATAATTGGATTATAAAAAGAAAATATCAACTTAACCCTTTGATATCTTTATTTCGTTACTTCTTTTTTACGGGTTACCTTAAACATTGTTATGCCCAGAAGACAGGTTAGGCATTTAATTTGATTTTATAAGTTAAACTTTGAAACCACGGCTGGAACATTTGCGTGATTAGCGACCATGTTCAAACTATCAGATGCTACAAGTTTCAAAGGTTTGGTCATATTTCGAGGACGAGGGAACAGAAAGTTTACACTTGTAGTGACTGTGGTCATTGTTATATAGTGTGCACATTAACATATTGGTACTGCAAGATACATCCAGTATTTTGATGGATTCTGGTAGCGTTTCGATGCTTTCAGTTCCATCTTCAAGCGATAATTGCTTTTAGAATTGTAAATACAGAGTTCAGACTCTGACCTCGATAAGCCCCCCTCCCCACATGCAGATCCAGACCACAGCTGGTGTTTCAAATTAAAAATAATTGGGGCGGACCGCAACCCAATTTCCTAGACCGGCCATTAAATCCTCATCTTACTTTCATACCAATAATTATAAACAAATATTTGCATTTTGTTAAATTGTAACAAATATTACTATTTCCTTAAACATTAACAACTTCTTTTTACAAAATAAAAAACATGTATTTGTATTAAAGGAATAATTCCTATTTTATCTGACTTGAAAATAATGAAGTCAGATAACATTTAGTATCGTTATATTCTCTTATTTTTTCCTGAATACCATAAATTTATTAATTTCTTGCTGTTTACTTGTATATTTTAATGTTTTATATCGCCCAGTTGCGGACTCTAAAATCTAATAAATAAATCAATATCAACCTTCAAGGATTTCTCCGTGGTCTAGTGGCTAACGGCATGGATTCTCATGCGAGAGATAGCAGGTTCGAGTCCCACCTGCAGTAGGTTGAGTTTCTTCATATCAACATTCAAGGATCTCCCCGTGGTCTAGTGGCTAATGGCATGGATTCTCATGCGAGAGATAGTAGGTTCGAGTCTCACCTGCAATAGTAGGTTGAGTTTCTTCATATCAACATTCAAGGATCTCCCCGTGGTCTAGTGGTTAATGGCATGGATTCTCATGCGAGAGATAGCAGGTTCAAGTCTCACCTGCAATAGTAGGTTGAGTTTCTTCATATCAACCTTCAAGGATTTCTCCGTGGTCTAGTGGTTAATGGCATGGATTCTCATGCGGGAGATAGCAGGTTCGAGTCTCACCTGCAGTAGGTTGAGTTTCTTCATATCAACATTCAAGGATCTCCCCGTGGTCTAGTGGCTAATGGCATGGATTCTCATGCGAGACATAGTAGGTTCGAGTCTCACCTGCAATAGTAGGTTGAGTTTCTTCATATCAACATTCAAGGATCTCCCCGTGGTCTAGTGGTTAATGGCATGGATTCTCATGCGAGAGATAGCAGGTTCAAGTCTCACCTGCAATAGTAGGTTGAGTTTCTTCATATCAACATTCAAGGATCTCCCCGTGGTCTAGTGGTTAATGGCATGGATTCTCATGCGAGAGATAGTAGGTTCGAGTCTCACCTGCAGTAGGTTGAGTTTCTTCATATCAAAATTCAAGGATCTCCCCGTGGTCTAGTGGCTAACGGCATGGATTCTCATGCGAGACATAGTAGGTTCGAGTCTCACCTGCAGAAGGTTGAGTTTCTTCATATCAACATTCAAGGATCTCCCCGTGGTCTAGTGGCTAACGGCATGGATTCTCATGCGAGAGATAGCAGGTTCGAGTCTCACCTGCAGTAGGTTGAGTTTCTTCATATCAGAGCCCGCAGAATGAATTTTCTTTTGCACTACGGATGTTTGGAAGGGTGGCTACCTATAAATAGTCCAGTGATAATGCCCAAGATTTTGAAGAGCCGTACAAAATAAATAAATAAAAGAACAGAAACAACAACTTTCAAATTGCTCCTTTAAACTCAACTTGCTATAAGCGGGTCCCGCCTATCCTTCGTGAGAGTCCTGTTTATTAGCCATCCTGACATTGGAAGACCCTAGCTTTTCTTCTACTGTATTCTCGTCTAGTCGCCTCCATGAGACCAAACGAGCCCCTGGAATTCTGAACATCCTATGCGAATGTAAACTTTTCTTTCTTTTTTTTCTTTTTATTTTTTTAAAAATAGTAAGAAGCAAATAGGAACAGGGATTATATCTGGTCATTCCATAAATAATGTCGGTTTTTAATATTCTGTCTCTTTTTTTCCCTCCTTTTAAAATTTATTTTTGTTATAGTAACATTGAATACAATTCTATTCATCATATTTTGGTTGGTGAAACTTATTTAATCTCTGCGTAAATTTCATTAGAACTAGATCTCCCAAGTCACCACATAAGCCATGTTCTGCTTTGAATATTCAATAAAGGAGAAAATGCTACATGAACTTATCAAAAACTTGTTGAAATATATGGCGAAAATGTCATTAGTGAGCGAAAAGTGCAGCGGTCGTTTGAACGATTTTGAGCGGGAAACCGCAAGCTCTTAATGATTCGTACAGGTCTAGCAACAGAGCTTGACGACCAACTCCTGCAGGCTAGTTCAGAAGAAAATACTGTTGTAACCATGGGCGTATGTAAGGGGGCTGCAGCCCCCCAAAATCGGTAAAACTGTGCCAAAAAACCTTTAAAATAAATTAAATAAGATCACTTAGTTCGGAAAAAATATTTATTTTTTGGGTGTAATAACGTTTTAATTGGCTAACCATTCCAAGTTGTAGATTGTTAGTATTCCATTTCCCCCAAATGCTCTCATCCCCCCCGAAATTCTCCCAGCCCCCTCCGAAATTATTTTCTAGATACGCCTATGGCTGTAACATTCGAAGAGCTAGCAGACAAACTTGGATCGACACATCCTACAGTCCACCGACATTACCTATCGGATGTCCTGGTATAAATAGTGAGCCATTAACATTGAGTAAACTTCCCGCCAATTTTCCGTTATCACTAGACAGCTGATAACACGGCCCTTCTTAAATGACTTTCTCCTCTTTATTATTCTCTCTAAATACAAAACTCTGAGAGATTCCTCAGATCCAATTATCTCAAACTCATTTCCTCACTTCCTTTTTAATCAAAATAATTTTCTCAAGTTTTTCAATCCCCAGAATGAACGGGACGTTTTGGTTTATTTTCTTATCCCGGCGACGTAATCCTTGACGTCGGGAACTTATTTTTAATTTTAAGGTCTTTCCATCAAACCTGATCTAATTCTGGATTTTACGTCACGCTCTTCAAGCCAAAGCTAAGCACCTATTTGAGAAAATCCATTATTAAGCTACCGAAAAGAAAAGAAAATAGACTCATTAGATACAAGGTTTAATACAAGTCTCAGTCTACAAGTCCATACTTATATATATATATATATATATATATATATATATATATATATATATATATACATTTATAGCAATTTCCTATAAGAATCCTTGATAACATAATTATGTCCAGCTAGATCAGTTAAAAATACCATTGTGCATTGTCTACAAGCCCATCGCTAAAAAACTCGACCAGCCATAAGCGGGGTTCTAATCCGCATCTCCCACATTTAGAATTCGACATACTATTCACTCAATTACGGGGGGACCATTTAGATAATAATAAATGTAAAATATCTTTGGATCTTTCTTAAAAAATCATCATTTCCCCGAAATTTTACGCACTGAAATATTTCCTTATATAACCTTCTAATTTAATAATTAACGTTTTAGCACATAAAAAAATAAATTTAAAAAATATAAGATTAGGTATAAAAGTGCCTGCAAAAAATAAATTAACGGGTTGGTTTTTTATTAAAAATATCAATTAATTTAAATAATGAGTAAGATGGTAAAAATATGTTATTATTTGTTAAAATTGTCCTCTTTTTGAAGAATTCGCTTGGATGACGCTACACCGGATTTTTCAAATACTCTTGAAAATAATTTAGAATAATTCTAGGTAATCCCCACTACATCAGGAAAACTCGCTTTTCATAGAAATGCTAAAAAAATACTTTTTTCCCCATTCGTTTATTAAAAATATACCCGGTGTAAAAATATATAAACATGTAATCCGGATTTAACGCTCGGAGAGATTGTGACATTGAAAGGACGAGGCGTGCATTAAGAGATTTTGAGGATTTGAGGAAAGCTGAATCCTCACCTTCCTTAACGACTGTTATTTTTTCATGATATTTGAGGAAAACATATTAAATATTCCCTTTAGTCCCGCTCCAAATCCCCAAAATGTGGTCCTCTAATATTATAATCTCCTTTCTATATTTTCTACATATTTGAAAAGCTTTTATAACATTTGTAAACATAATTTATATTAGAAAATGTGTTATTTTAATATTCGGAATTTTATGGTAATTAACAATGTTTATGTACATCTACTATATATTTGTCAAATACCACTCACTGATCTATCATCGCCCAGCCCAAACCACTTGACAGAAAATTTTAGAAATTTGTCACGGACACTCCTTTATAACGCAAGGAAGATAAGAAAGGATCTTTTGATATTCAAATTTTTAAGTATTTTTAGAGGGGTTTGAATTGTTAGTTGGTTGGAGCAGGCAAGCCTAGGCAGCATGCGTTGGTAGGACGATAACAGGTCAGCTGTTACCGTACTTTATCTATTCCAAAATATTATTTTGACTAGCGGTTAATTTCAACTATGATGGCAGACCTTGAATTACTAGAAATAAACTGTGATTTTATCCCTCATAGAGTTTACGCTATACCTGATGATGGTCCATCCGAGGTAATAATATCCCAAACCCTTGCACAGCCTCATCACTCATCAGCATCCCCAGTCACAACACTTCTTATTAACATTTATTATTGACAACGAATTTCAACCTGTACTGGTTAAGCTGCCGTTACTACTAACCTATAGATAACGGGTTATCTCTAGGTTATCTGTTTCTTGAAACTGGTGCGGAGCGCTTCAATTTCAAGAAAAATTATACTTTGATTACTTATCATTTGATAAATAACTGATAGTATGAAGGGAACCGTGTTATAATAAACTGCACATAATTATATAGTAGCGTTAATTTTGATGATACATTATTTAACGCAATAAAATAACTACTTATCTGCCGTGACAAAGGACGGGCATTCAGCTAGTTATTTATAAATGTCACGTGAGTAATTCAAAGCATGATTGACTGTCATTGTACCTAAAGAGCGTGGGCATTTCAGTTTTAGCCCGATGACAGATAACGCCCACGTGGTACTTGCTTTTCTGGTCTGTCAAGGTTGATAGTCGTTCATAAATACAAATTATCCGGTGACTTGCATACATGCAAAACGTCCCAGCTTACATACTTAACTTAATGAAGTATTCTAAAATCTTGAAATCCATATTTAAACATGTTTAGGGGGGGGGGGGGGGTAGAAGGGTAGAATGTAGTATGTTTTGACATGATTATGTGTTATGGACAAGGGTCCGCAAATGTTTCAAAACGTGTAACACGAAAATGGAACAGAAGTGGAAATACTGGACATATCAAATTATATTAGGCAACAATTGTGGGAGGAATTGATTATAAGAATTGTTAATTACATCTGTATACGTTGACGTCAGTTACAAAACTTTAGTGGGTTAAAGAAGTTATTTTTGTAAAAATCACCTTTTTGGCAGGACCTTGCGGCCAAAAATACTTAATTAAAATTTCGAGTAAATTTTTTTTTGTTGACCTTCCTTCCCATATGACATAACTATGATCATTATTATTTTCCTTCCTAGGACATCTTCATTTATTATTAAAGTTGGACGGAGGGATATTAGAGAAAATGAGAGGCTTGTAAAATATTTTCCTTTATTTTATTCGATTGCACTCAATTGACCACAAAATGGGCCAAAATGGTTATCAGTTTTGTAAATACTAAATTCTAATTTAATCCTTATCTTAGTAAAGCGAGTTGTTATTACTGTTTATGTAATTGTAAAGTAGATAATTCACGCCATTTGGAATCGAACGCTTTACATTCTAGTAGAAATAATCTTGTGATGTAGAGGATATAACAGAACATCAAACTGCTACAAAAACACACAATCTTATGAATAGTGTTCTGAAATAGTAACATCGATCAGGGTATTGTACTGGGCCCTGCTCAGTGTATGTAGATACAATATAATAGTTGGTCCTAATAGTACCGAAGGCTAGAAATTCCTTACAGCTGATCCATGACAACACAAACACGTGCTCCTTATCACAAACATAAGCCCTCTATCTGATAACCCAGATGATGGGAGAACAGTGGACTATACTAACATCCCAACCAACACGCAGCCTGTACCCTAATCCGCCTCTCCTGAGGTACGGCACCCTAACCACTCTAGCAGTCTCTGCAGTATTCTATCTGATAACCCAGATGAAGGGAGAACAGTGGACTATACTAACATCCCAACCAACACACAGTCAGTACCCTAATCCGCCTCTCCTGAGGTACGGCACCCTAACCACTCTAGCAGTCCCTGCAGTATTCTATCTGATAACCCAGATGAAGGGAGAACAGTGGACTATACTAACATCCCAACCAACACACAGTCTTTACCATAATCCGCCTCTCCTGAGGTACGGCACCCTAACCACTCTAGCAGTCCCTGCAGTATTCTATCTGATAACCCAGATGAAGGGAGAACAGTGGACTATACTAACATCCCAACCAACACACAGCCTGTACCCAAATCCGCCTGTCCTAAGGTACGGCACTCTAACCACTCTAGCAGTCTCTGCAGTATTCTATCTGATAACCCAGATGAAGGGAGAACAGTGGTCTATACCAACATCCCAACCAACACACAGTCTGTGCCCTAATCCGCCTCTCCTGAGGTACGGCACCCTAACCACTCTAGCAGTCCCTGCAGTATTCTATCTGATAACCCAGATGAAGGGAGAACAGTGGACTATACTAACATCCCAACCAAGACACAGTCAGTACCCTAATCCGCCTCTCCTGAGGTACGGCACCCTAACCACTCTAGCAGTCCCTGCAGTATTCTATCTGATAACCCAGGTGAAGGGAGAACAGTGGACTATACCAACATCCCAACCAACACACAGTCTGTGCCCTAATCCGCCTCTCCTGAGGTACGGCACCCTAACCACTCTAGCAGTCCCTGCAGTATTCTATCTGATAACCCAGATGAAGGGAGAACAGTGGACTATACCAACATCCCAACCAACACACAGTCAGGACCCTAATCCGCCTCTCCTGAGGTACGGCACCCTAACCACTCTAGCAGTCCCTGCAGTATTCTATCTGATAACCCAGGTGAAGGGAGAACAGTGGACTATACTAACATCCCAACCAACACACAGTCAGTACCCTAATCCGCCTCTCCTGAGGTACGGCACCCTAACCACTCTAGCAGTCCCTGCAGTATTCTATCTGATAACCCAGATGAAGGGAGAACAGTGGACTATACTAACATCCCAACCAACACACAGTCTTTACCATAATCCGCCTCTCCTGAGGTACGGCACCCTAACCACTCTAGCAGTCCCTGCAGTATTCTATCTGATAACCCAGATGAAGGGAGAACAGTGGACTATACTAACATCCCAACCAACACACAGCCTGTACCCTAATCCGCCTCTCCTGAGGTACGGCACCCTAACCACTCTAGCAGTCCCTGCAGTATTCTATCTGATAACCCAGATGAAGGGAGAACAGTGGACTATACTAACATCCCAACCAACACACAGTCTGTTCCCTAATCCGCCTCTCCTGAGGTACGGCACCCTAACCACTCTAGCAGTCTCTGCAGTATTCTATCTGATAACCCAGGTGAAGGGAGAACAGTGGACTATACCAACATCCCAACCAACACACAGTCTTTACCCTAATCCGCCTCTCCTGAGGTACGGCACCCTAACCACTCTAGCAGTCCCTGCAGTATTCTATCTGATAACCCAGGTGAAGGGAGAACAGTGGTCTATACCAACATCCCAACCAACACACAGTCTGTGCCCTAATCCGCCTCTCCTGAGGTACGGCACCCTAACCACTCTAGCAGTCTCTGCAGTATTCTATCTGATAACCCAGGTGAAGGGAGAACAGTGGACTATACTAACATCCCAACCAACACACAGTCAGTACCCTAATCCGCCTCTCCTGAGGTACGGCACCCTAACCACTCTAGCAGTCTCTGCAGTATTCTATCTGATAACCCAGGTGAAGGGAGAACAGTGGACTATACCAACATCCCAACCAACACACAGTCTGTGCCCTAATCCGCCTCTCCTGAGGTACGGCACCCTAACCACTCTAGCAGTCCCTGCAGTATTCTATCTGATAACCCAGGTGAAGGGAGAACAGTGGACTATACCAAGATCCCAACCAAGACACAGTCTGTGCCCTAATCCGCCTCTCCTGAGGTACGGCACCCTAACCACCCTAGCAGTCCCTGCAGTATTCTATCTGATAACCCAGATGAAGGGAGAACAGTGGACTATACTAACATCCCAACCAACACACAGTCAGTACCCTAATCCGCCTCTCCTGAGGTACGGCACCCTAACCACTCTAGCAGTCCCTGCAGTATTCTATCTGATAACCCAGATGAAGGGAGAACAGTGGACTATACTAACATCCCAACCAACACACAGTCAGTACCCTAATCCGCCTCTCCTGAGGTACGGCACCCTAACCACTCTAGCAGTCCCTGCAGTATTCTATCTGATAACCCAGATGAAGGGAGAACAGTGGACTATACCAACATCCCAACCAACACACAGTCAGTACCCTAATCCGCCTCTCCTGAGGTACGGCACCCTAACCACTCTAGCAGTCCCTGCAGTATTCTATCTGATAACCCAGATGAAGGGAGAACAGTGGACTATACTAACATCCCAACCAACACACAGTCTTTACCCTAATCCGCCTCTCCTGAGGTACGGCACCCTAACCACTCTAGCAGTCTCTGCAGTATTCTATCTGATAACCCAGATGAAGGGAGAACAGTGGACTATACTAACATCCCAACCAACACACAGTCTTTACCATAATCCGCCTCTCCTGAGGTACGGCACCCTAACCACTCTAGCAGTCCCTGCAGTATTCTATCTGATAACCCAGATGAAGGGAGAACAGTGGACTATACTAACATCCCAACCAACACACAGTCTTTACCATAATCCGCCTCTCCTGAGGTACGGCACCCTAACCACTCTAGCAGTCCCTGCAGTATTCTATCTGATAACCCAGATGAAGGGAGAACAGTGGACTATACTAACATCCCAACCAACACACAGTCAGTACCCTAATCCGCCTCTCCTGAGGTACGGCACCCTAACCACTCTAGCAGTCCCTGCAGTATTCTATCTGATAACCCAGATGAAGGGAGAACAGTGGACTATACTAACATCCCAACCAACACACAGTCAGTACCCTAATCCGCCTCTCCTGAGGTACGGCACCCTAACCACTCTAGCAGTCCCTGCAGTATTCTATCTGATAACCCAGATGAAGGGAGAACAGTGGACTATACCAACATCCCAACCAACACACAGTCAGTACCCTAATCCGCCTCTCCTGAGGTACGGCACCCTAACCACTCTAGCAGTCCCTGCAGTATTCTATCTGATAACCCAGATGAAGGGAGAACAGTGGACTATACTAACATCCCAACCAACACACAGTCTTTACCCTAATCCGCCTCTCCTGAGGTACGGCACCCTAACCACTCTAGCAGTCTCTGCAGTATTCACCCCTTGAATCTTAGCGGCTACGTTTCTAGAAATAAATCCGGAAAGCGTATAGATTCCTTATTAATATCATCCCCCTGGCATAGATTAACCGATATAGCTGCAGATTAGACAGAGTTCTATAGAAGCTTCTATAAATCATAGAACAGTTCTCAGTTCTCTATTGCCTCCATAGAACATTCATAGCATCGACAGATATAGACTTAGCTCTGAATATCATTCTATTAGGATTCCGGCGTGAATCGAACCCTACAATCCCATAACAATGTTTGATTAATGACACAATGTCCATATTGATTGTGAACAATGAACGCCTGCATATTGGTCGCTTGGTCCTTGGCTTGGAGTTTAGGATGACTCCTTGCCTATTATTCTCCCACATATTATTTATATTTACTAGCTGTTACCCGGCTACACCACCTTTCTGCATCTAGAAAAGCAAAAATAAATTAGAAACCAAATAAGTAATATTAAAATCTAATAACGAAAATCTGTAACTGTTCGGGTTCACAGTTTCAAACCTGTGACCTCGGAACTGTGAATCCTAGACGGTTTGGGCCTAGCCTATGACACTCCTAGGATCAAGACCTACCTGTGTGCCAAGTTTGATGAAAATCGGTCGAACGGTGTGGATTTTTATAAGGAATAAACATACAGGCGTAAAGCTGGTAGGCGTTTTGGACCTAGCTTATGACAATCCCCGTATCAAGACCAACATGTGTGCCAAGTTTGGTCAAAACTGGTCAAACGGTGTGGGTTTGTATAAGGAACAAACAGACAAACAGACAGACATGAGATTTTTATATATGTAGATATTTTATGAGACGCCGTTTCAGTGGTTGGGGATATTTTTTATGGAGGACAGAAAAATGTGTTAAAGAGTAAAATGTATAATAATGAATAAATAGCTCGGAAATGCATAAGAACAGAAAACAAACCTACTACGGAAAGCCTAGAGTTGAACTGTAGTAAGAGATTAAAACGGAAAAGGAAGCGAGCGATGAATTCGATGGAAACGCTAGCAACAATGAACTAAATTAAAACAAACAAAAATTATTGTTTTTCTCAGGAAGGCAATTTGAAAAGATGAAGCCGAAGATATGTTTAAGGAAAGCGAAACGTCATATAATCATAACGGCAATAGAATAAATGGTATGGTAAATGGTATGGTAAATGGCCAGAACCATGGCGTTATTATGAAGCCAAAAATATGTTTAAGGAAAGCGAAACGTCATATAATCATAACGGCAATAGAATATATGGTATGGTAAATGGTATGGTAAATGGCTAGAACCATGGCGTTATTATGAAGCCAAAGATATGTTTAAGGAAAGCGAAACGTCATATAATCATAACGGCAATAGAATATATGGTATGGTAAATGGTATGGTAAATGGCTAGAACCATGGCGTTATTATGAAGCCAAAGATATGTTTAAGGAAAGCGAAACGTCATATAATCATAACGGCAATAGAATATATGGTATGGTAAATGGTATGGTAAATGGCCAGAACCATGGCGTTATTATGAAGCCAAAGATATGTTTAAGGAAAGCGAAACGTCATATAATCATAACGGCAATAGAATATATGGTATGGTAAATGGTATGGTAAATGGCTAGAACCATGGCGTTATTATGAAGCCAAAGATATGTTTAAGGAAAGCGAAACGTCATATAATCATAACGGCAATAGAATATATGGTATGGTAAATGGTATGGTAAATGGCCAGAACCATGGCGTTATTATGAAGCCAAAGATATGTTTAAGGAAAGCGAAACGTCATATAATCATAACGGCAATAGAATAAATGGTATGGAAAATGGCTAGAACCATGGCGTTATTATGAAGCCAAAGATATGTTTAAGGAAAGCGAAACGTCATATAATCATAACGGTAATAGAATAAATGGTATGGTAAATGGCCAGAACCATGGCGTTATTATGAAGCCAAAGATATGTTTAAGGAAAGCGAAACGCCATATAATCATAACGGCAATAGAATATATGGTATGGTAAATGGTATGGTAAATGGCCAGAACCATGGCGTTATTATGAAGCCAAAGATATGTTTAAGGAAAGCGAAACGTCATATAATCATAACGGCAATAGAATAAATGGTATGGTAAATGGTATGGTAAATGGCCAGAACCATGGCGTTATTATGAAGCCAAAGATATGTTTAAGGAAAGCGAAACGTCATATAATCATAACGGCAATAGAATAAATGGTATGGTAAATGGTATGGTAAATGGCCAGAACCATGGCGTTATTATGAAGCCAAAGATATGTTTAAGGAAAGCGAAACGTCATATAATCATAACGGCAATAGAATAAATGGTATGGTAAATGGTATGGTAAATGGCCAGAACCATGGCGTTATTATGAAGCCAAAGATATGTTTAAGGAAAGCGAAACGTCATATAATCATAACGGCAATAGAATAAATGGTATGGTAAATGGCCAGAACCATGGCGTTATTATGAAGCCAAAGATATGTTTAAGGAAAGCGAAACGTCATATAATCATAACGGCAATAGAATAAATGGTATGGTAAATGGTATGGTAAATGGCCAGAACCATGGCGTTATTATGAAGCCAAAGATATGTTTAAGGAAAGCGAAACGTCATATAATCATAACGGCAATAGAATAAATGGTATGGTAAATGGTATGGTAAATGGCCAGAACCATGGCGTTATTATGAAGCCAAAGATATGTTTAAGGAAAGCGAAACGTCATATAATCATAACGGCAATAGAATATATGGTATGGTAAATGGTATGGTAAATGGCTAGAACCATGGCGTTATTATGAAGCCAAAGATATGTTTAAGGAAAGCGAAACGTCATATAATCATAACGGCAATAGAATATATGGTATGGTAAATGGTATGGTAAATGGCCAGAACCATGGCGTTATTATGAAGCCAAAGATATGTTTAAGGAAAGCGAAACGTCATATAATCATAACGGCAATAGAATAAATGGTATGGTAAATGGTATGGTAAATGGACAGAACCATGGCGTTATTATGAAGCCAAAGATATGTTTAAGGAAAGCGAAACGTCATATAATCATAACGGCAATAGAATAAATGGTATGGTAAATGGTATGGTAAATGGCCAGAACCATGGCGTTATTATGAAGCCAAAGATATGTTTAAGGAAAGCGAAACGTCATATAATCATAACGGCAATAGAATAAATGGTATGGTAAATGGCTAGAACCATGGCGTTATTATGAAGCCAAAGATATGTTTAAGGAAAGCGAAACGTCATATAATCATAACGGCAATAGAATAAATGGTATGGTAAATGGTATGGTAAATGGCCAGAACCATGGCGTTATTATGAAGCCAAAGATATGTTTAAGGAAAGCGAAACGTCATATAATCATAACGGCAATAGAATAAATGGTATGGTAAACGGTATGGTAAATGGCCAGAACCATGGCGTTATTATGAAGCCAAAAATATGTTTAAGGAAAGCGAAACGTCATATAATCATAACGGCAATAGAATATATGGTATGGTAAATGGTATGGTAAATGGCTAGAACCATGGCGTTATTATGAAGCCAAAGATATGTTTAAGGAAAGCGAAACGTCATATAATCATAACGGCAATAGAATATATGGTATGGTAAATGGTATGGTAAATGGCTAGAACCATGGCGTTATTATGAAGCCAAAGATATGTTTAAGGAAAGCGAAACGTCATATAATCATAACGGCAATAGAATATATGGTATGGTAAATGGTATGGTAAATGGCCAGAACCATGGCGTTATTATGAAGCCAAAGATATGTTTAAGGAAAGCGAAACGTCATATAATCATAACGGCAATAGAATATATGGTATGGTAAATGGTATGGTAAATGGCTAGAACCATGGCGTTATTATGAAGCCAAAGATATGTTTAAGGAAAGCGAAACGTCATATAATCATAACGGCAATAGAATATATGGTATGGTAAATGGTATGGTAAATGGCCAGAACCATGGCGTTATTATGAAGCCAAAGATATGTTTAAGGAAAGCGAAACGTCATATAATCATAACGGCAATAGAATAAATGGTATGGTAAATGGCTAGAACCATGGCGTTATTATGAAGCCAAAGATATGTTTAAGGAAAGCGAAACGTCATATAATCATAACGGTAATAGAATAAATGGTATGGTAAATGGCCAGAACCATGGCGTTATTATGAAGCCAAAGATATGTTTAAGGAAAGCGAAACGCCATATAATCATAACGGCAATAGAATATATGGTATGGTAAATGGTATGGTAAATGGCCAGAACCATGGCGTTATTATGAAGCCAAAGATATGTTTAAGGAAAGCGAAACGTCATATAATCATAACGGCAATAGAATAAATGGTATGGTAAATGGTATGGTAAATGGCCAGAACCATGGCGTTATTATGAAGCCAAAGATATGTTTAAGGAAAGCGAAACGTCATATAATCATAACGGCAATAGAATAAATGGTATGGTAAATGGTATGGTAAATGGCCAGAACCATGGCGTTATTATGAAGCCAAAGATATGTTTAAGGAAAGCGAAACGTCATATAATCATAACGGCAATAGAATAAATGGTATGGTAAATGGTATGGTAAATGGCCAGAACCATGGCGTTATTATGAAGCCAAAGATATGTTTAAGGAAAGCGAAACGTCATATAATCATAACGGCAATAGAATAAATGGTATGGTAAATGGTATGGTAAATGGCCAGAACCATGGCGTTATTATGAAGCCAAAGATATGTTTAAGGAAAGCGAAACGTCATATAATCATAACGGCAATAGAATAAATGGTATGGTAAATGGTATGGTAAATGGCCAGAACCATGGCGTTATTATGAAGCCAAAGATATGTTTAAGGAAAGCGAAACGTCATATAATCATAACGGCAATAGAATAAATGGTATGGTAAATGGTATGGTAAATGGCCAGAACCATGGCGTTATTATGAAGCCAAAGATATGTTTAAGGAAAGCGAAACGTCATATAATCATAACGGCAATAGAATATATGGTATGGTAAATGGTATGGTAAATGGCTAGAACCATGGCGTTATTATGAAGCCAAAGATATGTTTAAGGAAAGCGAAACGTCATATAATCATAACGGCAATAGAATATATGGTATGGTAAATGGTATGGTAAATGGCCAGAACCATGGCGTTATTATGAAGCCAAAGATATGTTTAAGGAAAGCGAAACGTCATATAATCATAACGGCAATAGAATAAATGGTATGGTAAATGGTATGGTAAATGGACAGAACCATGGCGTTATTATGAAGCCAAAGATATGTTTAAGGAAAGCGAAACGTCATATAATCATAACGGCAATAGAATAAATGGTATGGTAAATGGTATGGTAAATGGCCAGAACCATGGCGTTATTATGAAGCCAAAGATATGTTTAAGGAAAGCGAAACGTCATATAATCATAACGGCAATAGAATAAATGGTATGGTAAATGGCTAGAACCATGGCGTTATTATGAAGCCAAAGATATGTTTAAGGAAAGCGAAACGTCATATAATCATAACGGCAATAGAATAAATGGTATGGTAAATGGTATGGTAAATGGCCAGAACCATGGCGTTATTATGAAGCCAAAGATATGTTTAAGGAAAGCGAAACGTCATATAATCATAACGGTAATAGAATAAATGGTATGGTAAATGGCCAGAACCATGGCGTTATTATGAAGCCAAAGATATGTTTAAGGAAAGCGAAACGTCATATAATCATAACGGCAATAGAATATATGGTATGGTAAATGGTATGGTAAATGGCCAGAACCATGGCGTTATTATGAAGCCAAAGATATGTTTAAGGAAAGCGAAACGTCATATAATCATAACGGCAATAGAATAAATGGTATGGTAAATGGCTAGAACCATGGCGTTATTATGAAGCCAAAGATATGTTTTAGGAAAGCGAAACGTCATATAATCATAACGGTAATAGAATAAATGGTATGGTAAATGGCCAGAACCATGGCGTTATTATGAAGCCAAAGATATGTTTAAGGAAAGCGAAACGTCATATAATCATAACGGCAATAGAATAAATGGTATGGTAAATGGTATGGTAAATGGCCAGAACCATGGCGTTATTATGAAGCCAAAGATATGTTTAAGGAAAGCGAAACGTCATATAATCATAACGGCAATAGAATAAATGGTATGGTAAATGGCCAGAACCATGGCGTTATTTTGGATTCAATTTTAATCCAATCCGTTGCAATAAAATAAGACATATATGTAAACATATTGGCAGGATATATTTGAAATATGACAACAAAATTAAAAATAACTTTAGTGACCTTAAAGATAAATTAAAATTAAGGGAAACTAAATACTATATATATATATATATATATATATATATATATATATATATGTCATTTGTTGCTTAGCACACCAAACTTTATTCCCTTGTGTACATAATATAATTTATTTTTATAATCATAAAATAATAATAAATAAAATATTTATTATAAATGGTCTTGTAAACATTGTGTATTGTCTTGTATTAAGATATTATATTTTTCGTTATATGTTCATTTAATTATTTTTTTTAATTATAATCTAAAAGTAAATTATATATATCATAAGTATCAAAAACATATAATACTAGTCTTAAAAAACCTCCTGGGAACACTCTTGGACGATACTTACGGACAAAAAATTACGGACGATAAAACATACGGTCAAAGACTGGCCATCCAGTTATAGGGCCAATAGAAGGGAGGAGGTTGTATTGGCTCGACTTAGGATTGGCCATACAAGACTTACTCACGAATACCTCATGACAAGACAAGAGAGACCATTATGTGAAATTTGTAATACTGAACTGACAATAAAACATATTCTAACAGACTGCATTAGACGACAAGACTCAACTATTCCATTCAACATGTGTGAACTTCTCGCTGAAGGTAGCCAGTACATAGACAGTATCTTGACATATCTACAAACTAAAGGATTATACCATCTCATATGAAGGCCCCGAAGACAGGTTACTCAACTACATTTTTATTCCATGAATAAGTTATTATTCATTATAGTTGAAAATTGAAATTTATTTTAATCATTTTATTTTTACTCTTATTTTAATTGTAAAATAATACAATTTTCACGTTCTCCCTGGTTTCTTGGAAGACTTACCTTAGTGTGCTTATTGTCCATGAAATGAAGCACTACATAAATAAATAAATAAATAAAAAACCTACAGGGGTTGCTCCTCAAAATTGTTTAAAACATTGCCTAATATTAGGGACGATTCGTGTATATATAACTTGTCCAATCAACAAATTATGAATATTCTTCTTATCTGGATTTAACATTCACTACCAAAATTCTATATTTATGGACCTTAAAATGAGATTTAGAAATAATATAGACCTTAACACAACTTGATTTAATACGCCTGATGACAAACTTAAACAGATTCCAAACTTCGCCAATATTAGTTAATTTTTCAAATATTTTTGATTAGCATCTCCTGCCAGTTTTTATGAATCCATTGATGTTTCCTACCCTCACTTTAAACTTACATATAATACGAGTATGTCATAAATAACCTTGATCCCAAAAAAATATATTAATATTATTTTATGAAATATACTATTGTTATTATTTTTCGTATTTATATGATAAATAATCTTGGTTACACGGCGCACGCACGATAGCTGCCGATCATCCCTTAGGTAGAATTGCCGATTCCACGGTCGTACCGAAATAGAACGAATTCGAGGCTGTGTATTGGATTCGCCTCCCCCTCCCTCTCCCCCCCTACATTGGCGGTCACGTGCGGCGAATCATGCGTCTGGAATATACCACGTGACATGTGATATACATGAAGCCCTGATATCGAAAATATTGTTCCCGCTCGAAGGCGGCAAAATGAAATATTAAACCGAACGGAGGGCGTTTTGAATGACAAATCTACTACCGGCGGAAAGTCGATCCGCCATTTGTAATGTTTCGCCAACACTCTCGGATCGTCCTGTTCATCATGGAATCATAAAATCATAACTGAAAACACACTTTGTTGGTAACTATTCCACATTTCTGCCTGGTGTAGCCTCATTACCAGGAATGTTAAGAAATGGTGACAACCCCCACAGGTTTTATTCGTTAAAAAAAGTCCGACTCGCTGGAACTCATCTTAGCGTGGTTCCGTGCATCTCGAAGAAATTGAATAGGTTAGGCATCCCAAATCACAGGAAACTGACAGTAGCCAACTTTCACTGAAGCGAGGATAATTCTTAATCCTCATTCTTGAGGAAGGCTGAATAAGTCAATACAATTATGTTCTGAAATCGTACTTACTCTACGAATACTGATCAGAAGGCTCTATTCCAAACAACCAAAAATTCTTTGTCATTTTTAACTTCTTGTTTTACTAGAAAATGCATTTTACTGTTATAATCAACTGTAAATATGTGCTTCATGGCGAATAAAAGTTCATTCTCTCGTGGGTTAAATCTTTCTATAAAATAAGAAATAACGATAACTTCACTTGTAGGCTATAAGGAAGGTTATAGGAGAATTCAAAACAAACCTATGTATATGTCATCATGATTAGCCACAGCCATCTTGATTACCACAACCACTCCAAACTTATTACTAATACCTTTTATAGTTTCTTGGCTTATTTTACTAAAATACTAATTCTACTGATAAATGAAATTTAAAACAAAATCAACCAATGAAAAAGTGAGTTAAACAAATACAAAAACCGGTTCAAAACAACAAAACAAACACTTTTTAAGTTTTAAGCGTTTATATCTCTCATTGACATTGCCCCACCGAACCTTTTTTGTAGAGAATTTAGCAAGCGTTCGAATGATTACCTTCCACTTACCACGATTTCCCAACCGTTTTCGAGATATTTTAGAAAAATGATCCGAGATATTTCGGTACGAAGATCCAAAAACGTTTCATGTCTATTAATCATTTTTTTTTCTCGCATACTTCCTTAACTCCAGATATAACCAAAATTTAAATATATATATATATATATATATATATATATATATATATATATATATATATATATATATATGTGTATTATTTCGAGGTTTCTTCGCTGGGGGATATAATCGTGTTTATTATGCGGCATTCTCCAGCTGTCAGTTTTTTAGTGTGATATTTCGCAGAAATCCTATTCTGCTTCTTCAGACGGTTGTCCATTTTTCACTTTTTTTAAGTTTGAATTATTACTCTTGATGTAATTCTAATTCTTGAACTAGAAATACAATATAATCGTAATTCGTAGTTATTAATTTAATTGCAATATGCCCTACACTGGTTGGGGGTTTAGGCCACTTTGGTGATGTTAGTTCTTCTTGGACAGTATATTCATGACTTTAATTTGAAGTTTTCGCTGGAATCCTTGCTGGCATGGAGATTGAATGGATTAACTCGTCTGACGATAGGTTGCGTGAATGGTAATACGGTATGCCCATCGCCTGTTTCGCGATGACATACCGAGTTTCTGGCATACACCAGACCTGTTCTGGCGGTAAAACTTGTATGTATTTACATCCTAGCTGTAGATAGTACGTTAAGCAACAAGGGCCACGTCAAGACTCAAGAGGCATCATATGGGCGTGAAACTAGTTGGGCAATATTATCTATTATCCTCCATGTTTCTAACAATGTTTTTGTCATTCATGGCCCGCCATTGTCCTAAAATAGAATATTGCCAGTATACGGTATTCATACGGAAATAGAACATTTTCCATGAATACATATCTCCTTATATAATGAATTCCACTCTGTGTATTCACCATTGGGTTTGTTCATTACCAGAACTGTATCTGACATCGGTTTCTACAATTGTTCCGCTTTGGTTCACCGCTTTCCGTTCCTCGTCTCTATTTCGTGGAATTAATTATACTGGCTATATTTCAGAAAGGCACTTTCGTACTAAAAGCCACAAAGAGCTTTTAGAATACTTTTTGACGAAATCCATAATTAAAACACAAAAGCTTGGATGTTAATTAAAATACAAATTTATTACTAATATTAATTAATTATTATACCATCCTATAAATATATAGTGGTTATCTAATATACGCAGGTTCTGGAGTATAGGATATAGGATTCTATGTGTACTTGCAAATGGGATATCAAGTGGTTGGAATATAGTGCTGACCACAATGTCTCTCTCAAGAATCTGGTGGTCAAAAATCAGATACCACTAAGCGCTTTACGTGTCTACCGTTGTTACACGCGAGAACCGGTCGTCTACCGGTCCGTTCTAAATTTATTCGTGTTCCACCACTCAAGTTTGCCTTTTTTTGTTTAATAAATTGTCACTCCCGTTTTGAAATAATGTCCCTTCAATAAGATAGCAATCGACGTTGAGTGGTACTTCTCAAAATATGTGTTCACAAAATATTTTCTCAAAATATTTATTAATGAGGGCATTCGAATTCTATTTCTCGGTCGTAACCCACTCCAGCTCACTCTGTAGAAAACCATTTTTTCTCCATTATGAAAATTTAAAAATAACGGATACTAAATATTACAAACTTCCTAAAATAATAAATCCTTTATGACCTAACAATAAACTAACATAATTCTAAAAAAATTAAAATAGCTTCACAATCATAAATGATTACTAACTCGAAATAACTACTACCTTTAATTTGAAGAAACTAAATAAAGACTAGGGGCGAGGTTAGCTCAGTGGTAGAGCACTCGACTAATAAGCTGGGGGCGAGGTTAGCTCAGTGGTAGAGCACTCGACTAATATGCTGGGGGCGAGGTTAGCTCAGTGGTAGAGCACTGGACTAATATGCTGGGGGCGAGGTTAGCTCAGTGGTAGAGCACTGGACTAATAAGCTGGGGGCGAGGTTAGCTCAGTGGTAGAGCACTCGACTAATAAGCTGGGGGCGAGGTTAGCTCAGTGGTAGAGCACTCGACTAATAAGCTGGGGGCGAGGTTAGCTCAGTGGTAGAGCACTCGACTAATATGCTGGGGGCGAGGTTAGCTCAGTGGTAGAGCACTGGACTAATATGCTGGGGGCGAGGTTAGCTCAGTGGTAGAGCACTGGACTAATAAGCTGGGGGCGAGGTTAGCTCAGTGGTAGAGCACTCGACTAATAAGCTGGGGGCGAGGTTAGCTCAGTGGTAGAGCACTGGACTAATAAGCTGGGGGCGAGGATAGCTCAGTGGTAGAGCACTGGACTAATAAGCTGGGGGCGAGGTTAGCTCAGTGGTAGAGCACTGGACTAATAAGCTGGGGGCGAGGTTAGCTCAGTGGTAGAGCACTGGACTAATATGCTGGGGGCGAGGTTAGCTCAGTGGTAGAGCACTGGACTAATAAGCTGGGGGCGAGGTTAGCTCAGTGGTAGAGCACTCGACTAATAAGCTGGGGGCGAGGTTAGCTCAGTGGTAGAGCACTGGACTAATAAGCTGGGGGCGAGGATAGCTCAGTGGTAGAGCACTGGACTAATAAGCTGGGGGCGAGGTTAGCTCAGTGGTAGAGCACTGGACTAATAAGCTGGGGGCGAGGTTAGCTCAGTGGTAGAGCACTGGACTAATAAGCTGGGGGCGAGGTTAGCTCAGTGGTAGAGCACTCGACTAATAAGCTGGGGGCGAGGATAGCTCAGTGGTAGAGCACTGGACTAATATGCTGGGGGCGAGGTTAGCTCAGTGGTAGAGCACTCGACTAATGAACTGGAGGACCAGGTTCAAAACCCGAGCGCGCACTAAAGATTTTTTTTTCTAGTGCTATCGTTCGAGGGTTTGGATTTAGATCGTCCATAGGCCAACCCAGCCTTTAATTAATTTATCAATGGGTATCTTGGTGCTAATGACTCTAGCAGTCGAAGCAGCAAGGGAAAAATCAGGCGGCCGGAGCATAGTATTTTCCACACTATCTCCCTAGTGTGCCGTATGGTCAAGAATCAGATACCCCTACAGTATCTGCCCTTCTGGGCCCTTGTGGCCTGTTACGGGACTGATTTTTTATGCAAACAGAAGGATGACATATCACGGAAACGGTAAGAGTCGGTAGTGAACTATTTAACACTAGCTTAGTGGCAAAATAGAAAAAAATTCTAAAAACGTACAAGAAAACCTCCAATAGTAAGTAATCTACTTGACATCAGTACAGTTTAACAAGTTGCTCTTAGTAAGAAAGCAACCGATTGATTGAGGCAAGGATGAGTCGACAATAACGGAATTTAGCAATTAGAGAGAGAACCTGACGACGAAATATGCCGTCTGTAGCAGTGGCAACCAATGTGAGGGATGTCAGTTAAGCCGACGTTAGCAGTGTGAGGGGTGACAATAAATGCAGTCTTTAGTAGTGCAAGCAGTGTGAGGGTTGCCGGTGTAAACCGATGTTAGCAGTGTGAGGGGGTGTCGGTATATGCCGACGTTAGCAGTGACGAGCAATGTGAGGGGAAACGATATATGCCGACGTTAGCGGTGGCGAGGAGAGTCGGTATATGGCGACGTTAGCAGTGACGAGAAGTGTGAGGGGTGTCCGTATATGCCGACGTTAGCAGTGGCGAGCAGTGTTAGGGGTGTCGGTATATGCCGACGTTAGCAGAGACGAGAAGTGTGAGAGGTGTCGGTATATTCCGACGTTAGCAGTGACAAGAAGTGTGAGGGGTGTCCGTATATGCCGACGTTAGCAGTGGCGAGCAGTGTTAGGGGTGTCGGTATATGCCGACGTTAGCAGGGACGAGAAGTGTGAGAGGTGTCGGTATATGCCGACGTTAGCAGTGGCGAGCAGTGTTAGGGGTGTCGGTATATGCCGACGTTAGCAGTGGCGAGCAGTGTTAGGGGTGTCGGTATATGCCGACGTTAGCAGAGACGAGAAGTGTGAGAGGTGTCGGTATATTCCGACGTTAGCAGTGACGAGAAGTGTGAGGGGTGTCCGTATATGCCGACGTTAGCAGTGGCGAGCAGTGTTAGGGGTGTCCGTATATGCCGTCTGTAGCAGTGGCAACCAATGTGAGGGATGTCAGTTAAGCCGACGTTAGCAGTGTGAGGGGTGACAATAAATGCAGTCTTTAGTAGTGCAAGCAGTGTGAGGGTTGCCGGTGTAAACCGATGTTAGCAGTGTGAGGGGGTGTCGGTATATGCCGACGTTAGCAGTGACGAGCAATGTTAGGGGAAACGATATATGCCGACGTTAGCGGTGGCGAGGAGAGTCGGTATATGGCGACGTTAGCAGTGACGAGAAGTGTGAGGGGTGTCCGTATATGCCGACGTTAGCAGTGGCGAGCAGTGTTAGGGGTGTCGGTATATGCCGACGTTAGCAGAGACGAGAAGTGTGAGAGGTGTCGGTATATTCCGACGTTAGCAGTGACGAGAAGTGTGAGGGGTGTCCGTATATGCCGACGTTAGCAGTGGCGAGCAGTGTTAGGGGTGTCGGTATATGCCGACGTTAGCAGAGACGAGAAGTGTGAGAGGTGTCGGTATATGCCGACGTTAGCAGTGGCGAGCAGTGTTAGGGGTGTCGGTATATGCCGACGTTAGCAGAGACGAGAAGTGTGAGAGGTGTCGGTATATTCCGACGTTAGCAGTGACGAGAAGTGTGAGGGGTGTCCGTATATGCCGACGTTAGCAGTGGCGAGCAGTGTTAGGGGTGTCCGTATATGCCGACGTTAGCAGTGGCGAGCAGTGTTAGGGGTGTCGGTATATGCCGACGTTAGCAGAGACGAGAAGTGTGAGAGGTGTCGGTATATTCCGACGTTAGCAGTGACGAGAAGTGTGAGGGGTGTCCGTATATGCCGACGTTAGCAGTGGCGAGCAGTGTTAGGGGTGTCGGTATATGCCGACGTTAGCAGAGACGAGAAGTGTGAGAGGTGTCGGTATATGCCGACGTTAGCAGTGGCGAGCAGTGTTAGGGGTGTCGGTATATGCCGACGTTAGCAGAGACGAGAAGTGTGAGAGGTGTCGGTATATGCCGACGTTAGCAGTGGCGAGAAGTGTGAGGGGTGTCGTTATATGCCAACGTTAGCAGTGACGAGAAGTGTGAGGGGTGTCGTTATATGCCGACGTTAGCAGTGACGAGAAGTGTGAGGGGTGTCGTTATATGCAGACGTTAGCAGTGGCGAGCAGTGTAAGGGGTGTCGGTGTATGCCGACGTTAGCAGTGACGAGAAGTGTGAGGGGTGTCGGTATATGCCGACGTTAGCAGTGGCGAGAAGTGTGAGGGGTGTCGTTATATGCCAACGTTAGCAGTGACGAGAAGTGTGAGGGGTGTCGTTATGTGCCGACGTTAGCAGAGACGAGAAGTGTGAGAGGTGTCGGTATATGCCGACGTTAGCAGAGACGAGAAGTGTGAGAGGTGTCGGTATATGCCGACGTTAGCAGTGGCGAGCAGTGTTAGGGGTGTCGGTATATGCCGACGTTAGCAGAGACGAGAAGTGTGAGAGGTGTCGGTATATGCCGACGTTAGCAGTGACGAGAAGTGTGAGAGGTGTCGGTATATGCCGACGTTAGCAGTGACGAGAAGTGTGAGGGGTGTCCGTATATGCCGACGTTAGCAGTGGCGAGCAGTGTTAGGGGTGTCGTTATATGCAGACGTTAGCAGTGGCGAGCAGTGTAAGGGGTGTCGGTGTATGCCGACGTTAGCAGTGACGAGAAGTGTGAGGGGTGTCGGTATATGCCGACGTTAGCAGTGGCGAGAAGTGTGAGGGGTGTCGTTATATGCCAACGTTAGCAGTGACGAGAAGTGTGAGGGGTGTCGTTATGTGCCGACGTTAGCAGTGGCAAGCAGTGTGAGGGGTGTCGGTGTATGCCGACGTTTGCAGTGACGAGAAGTGTGAGGGGTGTCGTTATATGCCGACGTTAGCAGTGGCGAATAGTGTAAGGGGTGTCGGTGTATGCCGACGTTAGCAGTGACGAGAAGTGTGAGGGGTGTCGGTGTATGCCGACGTTAGCAGTGCCGAGAAGTGTGAGGGGTGTCATTATATGCCGACGTTAGCAGTGGCGAGCAGTGTAAGGGGTGTCGGTGTATGCCGACGTTAGCAGTGACGAGAAGTGTGAGGGGTGTCGTTATATGCCGACGTTAGCAGTGGCGAGCAGTGTGAGGGGTGTCGGTGTATGCCGACGTTAGCAGTGGCGAGCAGTGTGAGGGGTGTCGGTGTATGCCGACGTTAGCAGTGAGGAGAAGTGTGAGGGGTGTCGGTATATGCTGACGATAGGGTGGTAATCTGTAGAAACCTCGTCCTTGAAATCTGTGTTATTTATTTCTAAAATTAAATAAATACATAATAAAAAGTTATAATCCCCTAAATAAGTACAAAATCAAGAAGATTATTTAGTAATTTTGTGTATAAATGTATTTTTTCCGACCTCCATGATGTAATATAACCTCCATATATATAATGTAATATAACCTTCATCTAAACCTCCAGCTGAAATCTTGTGAATGGTATTCCAGCCCCCCCCCCCACTCCTTTATTCACCCCCACCCCTCGGTGGGAATTCCTACAGAATGTAATTCCCAGCTGGTAATTGCTGTCTGTCGGTGGTAATGTCTTTCTCTCCCATTCCATTCTTGTTGTTTCCATCCTCGCTTCTTTTCTCTTTGGATTTATAGTCCTTTCTTTGTTGAGTTTTTTCCTGTTTACTGCTGAATTTAGAAGGATTATTAACCCTTTCCGTACGCAAAGAGCCTCTAGGAGTGTGTTCTGCTGTACGGGATACTAGAACCCAGCTTCGGGCCCCCTGTATGGGATACTAGAACCCAGCTGCGGGCCCCCTGTACGGGATACTAGAACCCAGCTGCGGGCCCCCTGTACGGGATACTAGAACCCAGCTGCGGGCCCCCTGTACGGGATACTAGAACCCAGCTGCGGGCCCCCTGTACGGGATACTAGAACCCAGCTGCGGGCCCCCTGTACGGGATACTAGAACCCAGCTTCGGGCCCCCTGTACGGGACACTAGAACCTAGCTGCGGGCCCCCTGTACGGGATACTAGAACCCAGCTGCGGGCCCCCTGTACGGGATACTAGAACCCAGCTGCGGGCCCCCTGTACGGGATACTAGAACCCAGCTTCGGGCCCCCTGTACGGGACACTAGAACCTAGCTGCGGGCCCCCTGTACGGGATACTAGAACCCAGCTGCGGGCCCCCTGTACGGGATACTAGAACCCAGCTGCAGGCCCCCTGTACGGGATACTAGAACCCAGCTGCGGGCCCCCTGTACGGGATACTAGAACTCAGCTTTGGGCCCCCTGTACGGGATACTAGAACCCAGCTTCGGGCCCCCTGTACGGGACACTAGAACCCAGCTGCGGGCCCCCTGTACGGGACACCAGAACCCAGCTGCGGGCCACCTGTACGGGATACTAGAACCCAGCTGCGGGCCCCCTGTACGGGATACTAGAACCCAGCTTCGGGCCCCATGTACGGGACACTAGAACCCAGCTTCGGGCCCCCTGTACGGGATACTTTTCCCACTCTCGGTCATAGCGCCTCGACTTTCAGCGATCTCCTAGCCGTAGTAGAACTCGTCTTTTATCATTTTGATTTTGATTTTGCTTACAATAATTATTAATTTTTATTTATGCTGAATTAGTTTGGCATTTGAATAATTATTTTAAGTTGAATAACTTTCTTTAAAAATAAGTAATAAATAACCTATATTATATACGAGTAAAAAAAATAAGTTTTTTTTTTTCAGTTACCATTTGCCCTTTCTTTTATGAATAATAAGCTAGGTAATTAAATACTCAATAACTACGGAAAATAAATTTTCCATCTTCATTTTCGATCCGTGACTTTGTACACCGGCGGAGTTAATTTTTTTTTATGTATAAAATTTAGTTACAAAAACAAAAGCATAATTATAAATATTTACAGTTAATTTAACGAATCATTCAATTAAATATGTGATATATTAAGCATTTTAATTAAATATTAAATATTTTTTTAAAAATGAAGGTCCATAATAAAAAAACACAGTTTTTCTAAAAATTTAACAAAACACGAATATAAGATCTTAACTTCAGGACTAAAAGTTAACTGATTTTGCAAATAAATGCTGTTAGGAATGTACAGAAGTATAAAAACAAACGATAATTTGACTAGGGTTGACATGGTAACTGGGCGGAGAAGGCAACGAGTTCTAATTAGACTAAAAACGACCAAGAACTTATTGAAATGCCATCTAGTAATAGTCAGGAATACTAGAAGTACAATACGGTAACGCTAGATAGCTCTAAAGTCGAGAAACGAGAAGATAAAGAATGCGAGAGATACGCCGAGCTCTCGACTGCTGTACAAGTCCACGGTACGTGGGTCCCGTCTTCCTTCGACTTCTACAAAAGTCCACGGTATGTGAGTCCCGACAGCTCTCGACTGCTGGAGCAGTCCACGGTACGGAAAGGGTTAAAAAACTAGAGACTGGTTTCACCAGATGTGATTACCCTATTGAAAATACCATGTGAATTGATTTCGTATGAGCGGTAAGGTTTCAAATGGTTACATTACAATTACCAAGATTTTCAACCGTTTCTAAGAACATGTCTATTAATTTTGTATGCACTTATTCTACTGTAAGCAAACCAATGTTGGTTTATTCTTAACCACTAACAAACGTCTAATGAAAATGTCAAATGAATAAGTCGTTTTGGAGTAACTAAAACAAAAACTCTCATCGTGTCCACTTTTCTGCAATATCCAAGCCACCCCTCCCCTTAATATTGTATTTGGGGGGATAGAAAACCGTAAAAGCTACAATTTTCTTCCTGCGGATTCCAGTCGATGGATTCTGCTTCTTAGCTTATTTGAGTATGAAAATGGTATCAGGTAAGGAGTAAATATTATATATATATATATATATATATATATATATATATATATATATATATATATATATACATAAATTGTTATTTCCGTAATCTATGGGTTCTGAAATGGAGGTTTTAGCACGGTTCCTCCCTCCCTCCATAGGGAGGACCCCCGCTAGAACCGACTAGAAAATTTTACGTTTCAGAGCCCCTAGAGAACGAAAATAACGGTGGTTCAAATTTATATATATATATATTTGTCTGTTCGGTCTGTTCGCGCTCTAGGTCAGCGAATAACGGTCCGATATTGATGAAATTTGGTAAAAAAAAACTTTCGAATAATTTGAAAGGTCAAGTTCGTTACCAGCAGAATCCGTCGAGCGAAACATGGTTTTTGGAGCGAAATTCCTGCGAAAAAAATTGTTACGCTTACATCATATGCTTGTAAGTAATTGTTTTATAGGTTTATTGGGATAGGAAAACGAATGAAACCATTTTTAAGGCATTAGCTTTAACCGTATTCGAAAAAAGTGGAAACATAGTTGTTGAACCAAGTTTTTGGTTTGGGTACTTAGAATCTTAGAATTCATTTTAAATATTTTCTGCATGTTTGAAATTCATATAAACAAAGACGTTTTAATTTTGGTTACGTTCGGAGTAAAGGAAGGACTAGAATAAAATATTTTATTTATAGACATGAAAAGGTTTGGTAACTTCGTATATTTTCCTTAATATCTCGAAAACGGTTGGGACCTCGGTAAGCGGAAGGTTACCATTCGAAAGCTTACTAATGTCTATACAAAAAAAGATTCTGAAGCAATTTTCGATTAGGGGATGTCAATCCGAGAAATAAGTTTGTTTTTTTTTTATTTATTTTTTTTTCTTATTGAATATTTACAATCTGTATACATAAAGACAATAAGTAAATCCATCCATAATGTATATCTCACACATAGGTATACGCAAAAAAGAACAGAGGGGAGAAGGCAGCCATTGCTGTCACTCCCTAAGGAATGAATAATGTTTTTAAGTGTTACAGTTGGTCTCTAGGCCACTTTCTTTTCAAGCGTCTCGGGGGATTGGAAGGGATCGCATCTGTGGAAAGGGATTGGGCAAGGGGATTGGGATGAAAGGATAGCTTGGAATGAAAAGTGGAGAAGCGGGTTTTAGCTAATTCAGCGACAAAGGGAATTTCGAGGTCTCGGTGGATGATATTATTGTTGACGTAGAAGAGAGCATTAAGGATCCGGCGAAGGACTTTGGACTGGAAGGTTTGGATTCGGTTTATGTTGGAAGGTTTTGCTGTACCCCATAGTTCAATGCCGTATGTCCAAATCGGTTTAATAATAGTTCTGTAGGTTGCTAGTTTGTTTTCAGTACTGAGTTTTGATTTGGGACCTATTAGTCGTCTAAGTAGGCCCTTGCGTCTGAGAAATAAGGGCTTAAAACTTCAAATGAGTTTGTTTTGTTCTTTCGAACGGGGTTCAGTTGTTGTTTAGCTCAATTTTTAATTGGTTGTTTTTTGTTTTTGTTTTTTTAATTGGATTTATTTGTAGAATTAGTATTATAGTAGAAGAGTACAAGTAAATGTAAACGTTTTGATATTTTTCAATGCATTGAACAGTGAGATTAGTATTTCAAGGTGTGGATGAAGGGTGCTGCCTTACCCTTCCACGTAAGGCCATAAAGGTTTTTCTAGAAAGTTGGAGCCAAAATAATAACTGTTTCTATTTTAATCTTTCCAAATGTCACTAGGGATAAGAACGGAACCGCGCGAAGATGACGCAGCTATTGCGAGTCAGACTTTTTCAACTTGGCACGACTGGACCGCACTATAGGTTCCAAGTCATAAGGGTCTATCCTCCAAATGAAGAGAGGGAGGAAGTGCGCTAAAAGTCGAGACAACTAAAGTCTTGGTAAAGAGCGATAAAAACATGTTTCTTTGTCAGATTTAGTCTAATTTACTGCTTGGAGTGTTTTACTAAAAACCAAGATAATTCTCCAGTCTATTGCAGGGAAAAGTCTCTAGGAATACATTTATTCAGTGGGGAAATATGAAATGCTAGGATTCTGCCACGAAGAGATATCTCATACTTGGAAGAAGTGTAATAGATGGAGCCACTGCCGCGCCTGGAAGTTTGCCAATGCCGGACTTGGTGTTTGGGAAAGTATCTACCAGAGGTCGGTGCTGTTCCTAGGATCTCCGACCAAGAACCATCCAATCTTCCATTCCCTTCTTGTAAGCTGGAGGATTAATTCGTCTACAACCAAACCCTCCTCCCCCTCTCCCTTCCAACGAAGAATTTATTGCAGTCCCCTCCCTCCCCCTATCGAGACTTTATGCGGGCTTCGTTCGGCCTCTTAATGCCCTTCCATTATCTTCAAATCCTATCAGCTGATTTCTCAGGTTATTCTGAAGGAATGTAACTATTGGTTGCATTAGGGTGACCAAAACAACAATAATACATAGCAACGTGCTCTCTATATACATATCAACTAGCAGCACATAATTAAAGCACTTCAGGGGGATCAGAACTAGGGAAAAGGACCGGGTAGCAGAGGGAAACCTCTATTTAATAGGCTCAAATTTGATTATTATGAACTCTAGCAGGTACTTAAATAACTACAGCTTAATAAACTTTTAATTATATATTGCAAAAAGCTGTCTTAGCTATGGCCGAAGCGAAGAATAGACTTTTTCGTGAAAGTGGCTACCGGGCCACGGGGCATGCTAGCCCTTTGTCTCGAATGTGGCTAACAGTCTTGATTGGGTTAACCCTGGATTGACACCGTGGGGTGAAAAATACCCCACACTTTGTTCTATGGCGTGTTTCTTAATTTGTGTAAATCACAGAGACTGCCTCCTTCTTCCTAAATAATCGGAAGTGTATTATCAGTTATAACCTAATATAAACCACGCCACTTGTCTGCTAATCGCTGCATGAGAAGGTCGCGAGTTGTGTATGGGGTAGTTTTTACCCCACGGTCTTTTTCGCTCAACTGATAAATCTTCACGGATCGATCACTTTCATGTTACGGCCTTCCAAGAAACAAAATGGCCTGAAAAGTGCCCAGAAAAGATTTTCTCTTTGTTTTGGACAACGAACTGGTGAAAGCTCAGGTGGCAGTTAGTGCCTAACTTGAGAACATAGCAGAACCACTGAAGACACTGATACTTGTTGTTTTGGGAGATGAATCAACTCCTGATGGACCTTCAACATCTTTCGTTACCTTGGACAAACCCGTGAGATGTTCATTTTGTGACAGAAAGGATGACAGAAAGACGAAAACGCTATGTTCTGTGTGTAGAAGGGTCACCGATCAGCGATCACTGATCACCAAAATGCGTTAAATGTTAACGAGCCTCACTTGGATAGACCATTGTATTTTCCTAAAGTTCCTATGGCTTTTGATCATTCTAGTTTATTGTTCGTAAAAAATATTTTCAGTTTGATCACATTTTTTCAGGATAAATATTGGGTATATGACGAATATTGAGTTTCAGCATTTCCTCGCTATTTTGTGAATTTGACTTAATATTTTGCAGATTTATACGGGTTTGAATTAATTTCATGATGCTCCTGTTTTATAAATTGTTGTTGTGTAAAAAAACAAAAGAAAAAATTGAAATTTGTTTATTTTAACATTTTTCAAAGTATGGGGTAAAATTTTCCCCACTGTGTCATTAACTTAGATTTCCATAGTAGTGTCAATCCACATCTACTTTATTAGACCAACATCAAAGCATCGCTAAGTACCAACCCTTAACTACAAGGGGCAACTTCATCCGCTACTTTCTCGTCCTCTTTCAACCAACCCCCCATTAATCAAGCACAAGGCCAAAGCAGCTGATATCCCTTAGCTGTATCCAAAAACAGCTGTGCAGAATGCTGGAACTGCTCCTGGTGGCTTTGCAAGTCTTCAGAAGACCAACATCAAAGCATCGCTAAGCACCAACCCTTAACTACAAGGGCCAACTTGATCCGCTACTTTCTCGTCCTCTTTCAACCAATCCCCCATTAATCAAGCACAAGGCTAAAGCAGCTGATATCCCGCAGCTGTATCCAAGAACAGCTGTGCAGAATGCGGGAACTGCTTCTGGTGGCTTTGCAAGTCCTCAGACGACCAACATTGAAGCATCGCTAAGCACCAACTCTTAACTACAAGGGCCAACTTGATCCGCTACTTTCTCGTCCTCTTTCAACCAACTCCCCATTAATCAAGCACAAGGCTAAAGCAGCGCTTTTTTCCTCCCGGGACTCCTTTTATATTTATTTCTTCATTATTTCTCCCATGAAAAGGTTTTAATTTGCATATTTTAATGAAGGAGGAAGCGTTTAATAAAAAATTATTTCTGGTTTATTAATATTAGTCCAAGCTTTGTAATATCAAGGATCTGGATATAGAAGTGACTAGTCCTGGGTCTGTATCTTGGTCATGATTGTTGTTTTAGATCCATTTTAATATTTAGAGAACAATCACGAAACCCTTTCTCCTAAGGCAAAACCCCGCTTATGCCGTCGACGATGATGCAATAAAGACGCGTCGACATTTCATATTTTAGTATCTGTATTTTTTGGAGGTCGTTGACTGTTGGGAATGCGAAGGTATGTTTACTCAAGGATCGGTCCGGGTATCATAACAAAACTACATTTGAGGACCCCAGAGGTAAAGGGGTCTAAGTAACAATATCATTTTTTTTTTTATTTTATTTTATTTTGAGCTTCGCAATTTTAGTGATGAGCTCATGACGAAGGAAGTGTAAGTAACAATATCAATGTTTTGAGGAAAATGGAGGCAAAGTTGAACATAGGAAAAACTCGAGTTGTACAGTTCCGTTCAAACTAGACGAATCCCCAGGTCCTTAGTTGTTTGTTATCGATGATACATAATAGGTACATCATCCGGGTTATGATTAATATACAGAAGAATTGGAGAATCCGCACATAGACACCTTAATATCCTTCTGAAGAGAACACAAGCTAGGTGGGAGCAACTGTCAAGAAAATCACTTGATCTCTTTACTGCCCACAAGATTGCAGTGTTCCCATTCCTGTATCTAACTAATTTCTTTTAAAAATGTCACTTAGACCCCTTCACTTCTGGAGCATTAATTTCTTGGACTAGGATGAATGATACAGTTGGTAATTGTGCGTTATAACTGGAGCTTAAATTAAAGGTAGATTAATACAGATTTAAAACTAGATGTGTAACATAGAAATAGATGTTTACTCATTTATTTATATGTTACCCATTTAAGTATATATATATATATATATATATATATATATATATATATATATATATATATATAATCATTATTATGGGGGTAGGGTTTCTCAGATTACTGGAGAATATTTTTACTGGGGGATAGTTCCAACCAGTAAAATGAATTATTTATATTTTTAGAAATTTTTTTTTATTTATTAATTATGGGCTTTTAGAAATTTTCTTACGAGTCTAGCTGTGTCGAGTGTGTTTGCTGTGATAATATTATGTGTTCCTCTGACAATTTCAGATACTTGGAGGCACTGACTGTAGTATTCGGTATGAAACCATTGGTCAAAATAATAATATCTCAATGGCCAAGTCTTGATATTTTCGCAGCTTTTCGGGATATGCTTTCCGGATATTCTCATCATTCGGCATTGAAATGTCAATTATATCAGCAGTCTTATTATGCTTGTCGATGATGAGAATATCAGGTTTATTATGGTGAACAGGTCGGTCCGTAATCATAGCTTCGTGTCAGTAGATTTTAATTCCATCATTTTCTAGAAGTCTTTGTGGGACGTAGCGATAATACGGTACCGTACTTTCCATAACCGTTCTGCTATTGCTTGATGGTATAGCTTGGCAACATTGTTGTGTCTCTGAAGGTAATCAGATCCCGCAAGAATTTCGCAGCTTGCCGTCACGTGTTGAATCAACTCATACGCCTTGTTACATAATCTGCACTTGTCCGAAATACTAATATCTTTTAAAACGTGTCGTCGGTAGGATCGTGTTGGAATTACTTGGTCCTGGATGGCAATCACGAAACCCTCAGTTTCCGAAAATATCCGACCAGAAGTCAACCATGCTACCGACAACGTCGTCTGCACCTCCGGATCGAATAAACGATTGCAATATCGCCCGTGCAATTCTTTCGTTTGCCATTCAGAAAGGCGATCCAAGTCTGTCCTTAGATCCGGTTCATTAATTATCTTTAATTTCAAGGCTGTATAATTCTCGTCCAATTTAACGATTTTCTTAAAAAAGTGGCTCTCACTCGATCTTATATAGCCTCAGATTACTTTCTTCAGGTCTACATAAATGTTCATTATTGATGAGGCCAAGGCCACCTTTTTTCCGTGGTAAATACAGCCTTGCCATTGAAGATGTTGGATGGCGCATGCGTGCTTTAGAATGAGTCGATCCAAATCCCGTAATGATGTATCTGACCACTTTATCACACCGAAACTATACATCAATGAAGGTATTACCCAGGTGTTAATAGCTTTTACTTTGTATTTTCCATGCATATAACTTTTTAATACTAATCGCAGCCGTTTTAAAAACGTATTTTTAAGATCATCCTTAACATATATTTATTATTATTGACATATATATTATTATTATTACTATCGGGGTGGTTTTCCTCCGTTTCCGGGTGATTCAATTTACTTGGGGGGATTTGTATCCAACCGAAATGGATAATTATGTTCGTACGTCTACATACATAAGCTGGTCACTCGCATGACTGCACTATGCATGTATCCAGTCTAATGCAAGCCTTATTGCGTATTTATTGGCCACTTACTGACATTATTATTATTATTAATATTAACCTTTTAATGTACATCGACTGCTGCGATCTTTAGCACCATCATATATTTATTTATTTCAGACCCGTAACTTAGGCGATGGTCTCTTTTCATAAGTCTATAATATTAAAAATCAGTCACAGTCTGAAAAAAAAATAAATAAAAAAAAAATAACAAAGAAAAAAATAATAATAACTAAAAAAAAATAAAAAATAAAAATAATAAAATATATAATGAACAATATGAAAAAATAAACAAAAATGAGATAAAACAATAAGCAATAAGATAATATAACAAAGTTAAAAAAATAAGGGCCTAAAAATAAATAATATAAATACAAATTTTACTTTTGTTCAGGACAAATGTTAATTTAAAGCTTGTTGTTGAATTTAAATTGAGATTTTATTATATTTAAATTGAGGTTTTTTAAATTCGAGAGTAAATGTTGTTAGTTTTTAAATGTTGGAGTATTGTGTAGATGTAAGGGCTACCTGGTGATAATATGTTAATTAAGTTATGTGGTATTTGCAAGTTGTTTCTCAGTCTACAGTCTATCAGCATGTGTTTTACTGTAAGATCCTCGTTACACTCCCTACGTCTTGGTATGTCTGTCTTTTGCATTAGATATCCATGGGTCAGTAAGCAGTGACCAATTCTAAGCCTGGTTAATACTACTTGTTCCCGTCTTGTGAGGTTTTCGTTTAACTAGGCTCTTGTTGTGTTTTTAACCTGTCTTAGCACCATCATATATTATATTTTTGATTTTTATTGTTTACCTATTTTATATATTTATATTGTGCTATAAATATTTAGCTTTGTTCGCACATAGACATAAAACGTTAATCAGTGAACTCTGTAATTTCAATTAAAGAAAAAATAACGACGTACGAAAAAGTCCAAAATCTCATTAATAATTTCTTGTGATGTTCATAGGAAAAGGCAAGACTCAAATATCAGAGAAAAAGTACATTTTCGACAATAAAACGATTTTAATAAATCTTACACGTGATTTAGGCAAATTTCGCTGGCTGTACGCGAATGTACTTGATAAGGCGAACATTAGCTTTTGAAAAGGCAATATCAAAAGATTAATTACTACATATTTTAAAGTGAATTATGATTGCAATTCTTGTAATATACATAAAACCTGAGGATGATATACGACTCGTTATGAATCCCCTATACCTTCAAAGAATTCTTTAATCAAGAATATCCTTTTCATCGGCGGAAGAAGAAGTGCATTCCTCCCTCTGGGATATCAGAGCGAGGCCTTTACACGGGGAAGAATTCAGAGATGTGTAAATCACACGAGAGCACTCGCAGAAATATCCTAATTAATATTAAAGGTACATAGTTCCAGGGAGCTCTGAACTGGAGGTATTGTATAGGAGACAATAGAAGGGCCGACTGGAGGGTTGGCCGTTGGTCGTAGCGGTCCAAGGAGGTAGAGGAGTATGTATGGAATCTCTAGGGATGGGGGGGGGGGGGTTATGGAGGAATTATGAATATAGGGGGGAGGGGGGGCGTACTACCGATTTAGGTTTCAGAAGAATACCCTCCGGGGATAGCTCAATACAATATAATATTTGGGGTGTCCCGTGGTCTAGTGGCTAGCGCCTTAGATTCATAAGCGGGAGATGGTGGGTTCGATCCCCATAGGCGGAAGCAATTTTCTCATCCCATGGCTCGTTGGGAAATTCCTCGCTGCACCCTGGATGTCGGCTGGGTATATATATATATATATATATATTTGGAGGGTTCAGAGCACAACTAGATCAAGTCCATTTTTGACATATTATGTTGAAAATGGGGTCTCCCGTAGTCTAGTGGCTAGCGCGCTGGATTCATAAGCGGGAGATGGTGGGTTCGATTCCCACCTCCGGCAGGAATTTTCTCATCTCAAGGCTCGCTGGGAAAATTCCTCGCTGCGCCCTGGATGTCGGTGCTAATGACCTAGAAGTAGATGCGCCGTAAAAAAAAAAAAAAAAAAAAAAAAAAAAAAATTATGTTGTAATGGTATCGAAGAGTATTACTAAAATGGCTCTTTTCAGTGCTACAGGAGACTAAATCCTAACTTCATTATTTTGCCACTTGTAGCAGTTCTTGCTACACATCTGGGAGTCATTCTTATTTCTTTTCGCAGCACAAGTAAGCCAAGTCCAAGTTATAACTATTTTATGAACAAAACTATACATAAATAATGTCAGTAATATTTAAAATTAACATCACTGTTTAAGTTCAATTAAATCCTTTTAAGACTTATACTGGTCAATAGGATTTATATATATATATATATATATATATATATATATATATATATATATATATATTCCCTAACTAATTCGATTTATTGATTTATTTCAAATAAATTGTGGTATTTTTGTTAGTTAAGGTTTATTTACTATTAATGTATTACATTATTTTACTAGTTAAATTATTAATAGAATTAATTTACTAGATAAAACGTGTAAACTATTCATATATTTTTACAATTACGAATTTATTTATATTTCTGGAGCTCCGCAACAGCAAGGTGATCTGCTCACATATTTCATGAAAGTAATACAAGTAAACAAACAGAAGTAAATAAAATATTAAAAGATATAGGTAAGATAAGGTAAACACAAGGGCTACAAAGTACAACATAATGTTAAAAAAATAAAAATGAAGAAAAACAAATAAAAAAAAATAAAAAAAAAATAAATAAAAAAAGAAGTATAAAACAATAACTGAACTATTATAATAAGAAATAATAAAGTATTTGATAGTTTATTTCAATATAAAAATTCTACATTCTATACTGAAGCCGCTCTTATGCACGTCATCACACACACACACACACACACACACACACACGTTTATTCGCAATCGCTTCATTAAACCATACATACGTTCTGTTGAGTCATATTTTGTCTTACAGTTTGATTTTATGTAAGCGTTGTAGAATGGTAACAATGTGTGGGGTTTTTTCAGAAAATAGTTCGGACAAGTGATTTCGAATCGTTAAATAGTTCAATAAATAACTTACGAATTAATAGTATCTCTACTATTGATATACTATTACATTACTTAAAATATATTAAATACTAATGTTTTTTAACTAGGCTAGTACACACATCGATGATGCACTAAAATATCAGAAAATTAAAAAGAAATTTAATATTTTTTAATACGCTATCATTTATTTAATATTAACAGTTATTTGACCCTTGAGTGGTGACGTCGAGTCATAGTGACCCGACACTATCTTCTTTCCTGTGGATGAATGTCAAATCCTGCAAATAGAGGCTTCAGTCTTTTGCTTACTTCATAATTCCTCCCCTCCTTTACTCAAGTTTATATTTGGCAGTGCTAGTGATAAATATTCCTTTTATTTTACCTGTTTTGAGGAGAGGTGACCACTTCTGTATCTCTGTTATTGACCAAGAACTAATAGAAGGCCCCTAGCTGTATTACCTGTTTTGAGCAGAGGTGACCACTTCTGTATCTCTGTTATTGACCAAGAACTAATAGAAGGCCCCAAGCTGTATTACCTGTTTTGAGCAGAGGTGACCACTTCTGTATCTCTGTTATTGACCAACAACTAATAGAAGGCCCCAAGCTGTATTACCTGTTTTGAGCAGAGGTGACCACTTCTGTATCTCTGTTATTGACCAAGAACTAATAGAAGGCCCCAAGCTGTATTACCTGTTTTGAGCAGAGGTGACCACTTCTGTATCTCTGTTATTGACCAACAACTAATAGAAGGCCCCAAGCTGTATTACCTGTTTTGAGCAGAGGTGACCACTTCTGTATCTCTGTTATTGACCAAGAACTAATAGAAGGCCCCAAGCTGTATTACCTGTTTTGAGCAGAGGTGACCACTTCTGTATCTCTGTTATTGACCAACAACTAATAGAAGGCCCCAAGCTGTATTACCTGTTTTGAGCAGAGGTGACCACTTCTGTATCTCTGTTATTGACCAAGAACTAATAGAAGGCCCCTAGCTGTATTACCTGTTTTGAGCAGAGGTGACCACTTCTGTATCACTGTTATTGACCAAGAACTAATAGATGGCCCATAGCTGTATTACCTGTTTTGAGCAGAGGTGACCACTTCTGTATCACTGTTATTGACCAAGAACTAATAGATGGCCCATAGCTGTATTACCTGTTTTGAGCAGAGGTGACCACTTCTGTATCACTGTTATTGACCAAGAACTAATAGATGGCCCATAGCTGTATTACCTGTTTTGAGCAGAGGTGACCACTTCTGTATCACTGTTATTGACCAAGAACTAATAGATGGCCCCTAGCTGTATTTCTTCATTTGATGAATGTTATGGGCATCAATTAATAGATAGTTTTTGAACAAAATTTACAAAAAAACAAAAAACAAACATAAATTTCAAAATGACCCGTCGTATATTTTTGACCTTCGGCATCAACTTCTCCAACTGCCAAGATCAGTATGCCAAACCTTACACAGGACATTGAAAAGAAGGCTCAATTCTTATTCGGAAGATGAGGGAATTGTTGTTCTGCCAGCGACTGAAGAAGCAGCGACTAGCAGGGAGAATGAAAGGAAAAGGTGTTCTGCCAGCGACTGAAGAAGCAGCGACTAGCAGGGAGAATGAAAGGAAAAGCTGTTCTGCTAGCGACTGAAGAAGCAGCGACTAGCAGGGAGAATGAAAGGAAAAGGTGTTCTGCCAGCGACTGAAGAAGCAGCGACCAGCAGGGAGAATGAAAGGAAAAGGTGTTCTGCCAGTGACTGAAGAAGCAGCGACCAGCAGGGTGAATGAAAGGAAAAGCTGTTCTGCTAGCGACTGAAGAAGCAGCGACTAGCAGGGAGAATGAAAGGAAAATGTGTTCTGCCAGCGACTGAAGAAGCAGCGACCAGTAGGGAGAATGAAAGGAAAAGGTGTTCTGCCAGCGACTGAAGAAGCAGCGACTAGCAGGGAGAATGAAAGGAAAATGTGTTCTGCCAGCGACTGAAGAAGCAGCGACCAGCAGGGAGAATGAAAGGAAAAGGTGTTCTGCCAGCGACTGAAGAAGCAGCGACTAGCAGGGAGAATGAAAGGAAAAGGTGTTCTGCCAGCGACTGAAGAAGCAGCGACTAGCAGGGAGAATGAAAGGAAAAGGTGTTCTGCCAGCGACTGAAGAAGCAGCGACTAGCAGGGAGAATGAAAGGAAAAGGTGTTCTGCCAGCGACTGAAGAAGCAGCGACTAGCAGGGAGAATGAAAGGAAAAGGTGTTCTGCCAGCGACTGAAGAAGCAGCGACCAGCAGGGAGAATGATGAATGGGTGTTCTGCCAGCGACTGAAGAAGCAGCGACTAGCAGGGAGAATGAAAGGAAAAGGTGTTCTGCCAGCGACTGAAGAAGCAGCGACCAGCAGGGAGAATGAAAGGAAAAGGTGTTCTGCCAGCGACTGAAGAAGCAGCGACCAGCAGGGAGAATGAAAGGAAAAGGTGTTCTGCCAGCGACTGAAGAAGCAGCGACCAGCAGGGAGAATGAAAGGAAAAGGTGTTCTGCCAGCGACTGAAGAAGCAGCGACCAGCAGGGAGAATGAAAGGAAAAGGTGTTCTGCCAGCGACTGAAGAAGCAGCGACCAGCAGGGAGAATGAAAGGAAAAGGTGTTCTGCCAGCGACTGAAGAAGCAGCGACCAGCAGGGAGAATGAAAGGAAAAGGTGTTCTGCCAGCGACTGAAGAAGCAGCGACCAGCAGGGAGAATGAAAGGAAAAGGTGTTCTGCCAGCGACTGAAGAAGCAGCGACGAGCAGGGAGAATGAAAGGAAAAGGTGTTCTGCCAGCGACTGAAGAAGCAGCGACTAGCAGGGAGAATGAAAGGAAAAGGTGTTCTGCCAGCGACTGAAGAAGCAGCGACCAGCAGGGAGAATGATGAATGGGTGTTCTGCCAGCGACTGAAGAAGCAGCGACGAGCAGGGAGAATGAAAGGAAAAGGTGTTCTGCCAGCGACTGAAGAAGCAGCGACTAGCAGGGAGAATGAAAGGAAAAGGTGTTCTGCCAGCGACTGAAGAAGCAGCGACCAGCAGGGAGAATGATGAATGGGTGTTCTGCCAGCGACTGAAGAAGCAGCGACCAGCAGGGAGAATGAAAGGAAAAGGTGTTCTGCCAGCGACTGAAGAAGCAGCGACGAGCAGGGAGAATGAAAGGAAAAGGTGTTCTGCCAGCGACTGAAGAAGCAGCGACCAGCAGGGAGAATGAAAGGAAAAGGTGTTCTGCCAGCGACTGAAGAAGCAGCGACCAGCAGGGAGAATGAAAGGAAAAGGTGTTCTGCCAGCGACTGAAGAAGCAGCGACCAGCAGGGAGAATGAAAGGAAAAGGTGTTCTGCCAGCGACTGAAGAAGCAGCAACCAGCAGGGAGAATGAAAGGAAAAGGTGTTCTGCCAGCGACTGAAGAAGCAGCGACCAGCAGGGAGAATGAAAGGAAAAGGTGTTCTGCCAGCGACTGAAGAAGCAGCGACCAGCAGGGAGAATGAAAGGAAAAGGTGTTCTGCCAGCGACTGAAGAAGCAGCGACCAGCAGGGAGAATGAAAGGAAAAGGTGTTCTGCCAGCGACTGAAGAAGCAGCGACCAGCAGGGAGAATGAAAGGAAAAGGTGTTCTGCCAGCGACTGAAGAAGCAGCGACCAGCAGGGAGAATGATGAATGGGTGTTCTTTGTGGCCGAATACCAAAGACTCAAAATATTCAATTTTTTTTACTGAGTTTAATAATTGTTTGTTTAAAATTCCCATGAAAATCATTGTCCTAATTTTATCTAATATAAATTATTCCTAAGTTTGAATCTTTTAAAGAGAAATAGATGTATTTTCTTTATATATGCGTTTTCATAGACTAAATTTCAAGTTCAATTATTTTAATTTTTTTTTTTATTTATTTATTTGGAATTTACGAAAATGTATAAATTTTAATTTAAAATTCAATGTACAAACCATTTTAATATATTTTACTATGCATTATAAACTCAACGCATCTATTATTTCCCATTTTTCATATAGATAAAGTATAAATAAAAGTCGGGTCATAATGACCCGAAGTGACCAGAAATGAAAGTAATATACTGGTCACTACTCAAGGGTTAACATTAAAAATTCTATATATAACTTTTGTTTTCATTTGTAATATTTTAATTTATTTATTTTTATTATGTTTATTTCATTTTTTTATTATCTTTTTTTATGTCAAAATTTACTATTTTATAAATTATCTTTACAATTATTTATTGTTTTTGGTTTATATTTGTATGCCATGTTTATATAGTTCTGTTTGATTATTAGCTTCGCTCGCACACTGACTTAAAGAGCCATTAATAAATAATAATGTATTTTAACTTATTAAAATATATAAACTCGTTAAATACTCGTATTTTCAAAACAATTTTTTATTTAGTGCAATGGTGCAAGATAAAATAATTTTCTAATTATTTTTTTTTTCATTAGTTTAAAAATCTTTACTAATAAGTTACTATTCTTTTTATTATAAATTGTTAATGGTATTGGATAAAATGTTTTAGTATTGAATACTGTTTATAAATGAAATAATTTTAGTTTTAGTATATCTTTTATAATTAATATATAAATATATATATATATAGATAGATATTATAGATCCGTCTAACATTTTCCTGTACTATTTGAATTTTGGTAATAAGTGTTAGAAATATGGATGTTAGAGTCGACTACATCATGTCGACCTTGGAATCTGTTTCAGCTGATAGGACTGCTGTCGTGAGGTTAATAGCTTGTAGGTACCATTTACTCTCCTTATCACTGACAGTGTTATCACTAACCACGTGGCTTTGATTTATACTTAGCCTCTTATCATTCCTGTGTCTTTATTCATTATTATGCTCTTCAGAATTCCATTACAATATTTCAGCCATTTTCTATGACTTGAGACAACTAAAATTATGTATAAATAATGAAAAATAAATTTTGAATATAATTTACTGGAAATATACAGACCGAAATTGTTTATAGCTTGTTTACCTCCGACCTTCTTAGAAAGTTATAAAGAACCTCGTAAAAACGTCGACTCAAAGATTCAATCTGCATTGCTAACACTATCAAGTAATGCTCATATATATATATATATATATATATATATATATATATATATATATATATATATATATATATATATATCCCGAAAAAAACAAACAAAGAACGTAGAACACTTCAACAAAAGCGCTGTCCATAGAATTTGTCTTAATCGTTTTTAATAAATTTGTTTAAAAATAAACTAATGGACTAATGAAAACTAGTTTCACTTAGAAAAATTAAGTACCTAACAAGCAAATCATTTGATTAAATGGAATGATAAATGAATAATATGAAATTAATATTTATATTTAGCAATTTACTTTAGAGATTTGACTCCAAAACGAAAACAAATTTTTTGCTCTTTAATTTGACTGTAATATTTCTAAAAAACAAGTTTGAAACTTGAAGATTAATTTTCAAGTATCACTGATAATGTGAAATTACTAAATCCTTCTATGTATTTTGTTAATGTATATGTTTTTTTCTTCCTTAACCGTTTGTAAATAATAATATATGTATTGGTTCAAATAAATATCGATTGATTGATTAAATCCTTCTGAAACATTTTATATTTCATTGTAAATGTTTATTTGTAATGATATTGTTAAAACTTACTTAGTTAATTCATGAAATCAGAACTTTCTTACCTGAAACAGATAAAAAGAAGAAAATGAAAAATTATACTAAATATATACTGAAAGGGTTTAATGTACAACATTCAAAAAAATAAATTATTATGGTTTGTTTTGTAACTCAATTTTCTTTCTAATAAAGAAAATACATCAACCCTATACAAAAGAGGGTGGTACTCTGTAGATAACGCGCCCTAAACATATAGCCTTCAAATAATGGAGGGTAAAATTTAAACAATTTTATAATAACAACTGGTTAATGTTGTTTGGAGCTGGATAAGTATGGGAAAAAGAGTAAGCAAAGGAAATAACTATCTATATGACAGCAGAAACCGCTGGTCATTACAAGTTTTTTCAATATAATTTTTATTTGAAATCTGTACAATTTATTTATTTATTTATTAATTGTGTTATATAAATTTTAGTGAATAGAATATGGAAGGAACCCATTATTATTGGCATTTCCTAATATATGCTAAAATTAATATTTTCACAGTTTTTAACCGCTGCTAGGGTAGCTGGTCACGGGGCCAGAGTCTCTTAAGCCTCCTGGGAAGGTCTTTAGGATGGGTCTGAGTGGAAAGGGATTGGCCTGTAGGATTTGGATGGGATGACAATTTGCAATCAAACGTAACGTTAGGAAACGAGATTTTGCGAGATCTTTTATGAAGGGATATTTAGGTCGTTATGTAGGGTTTTGTTGGAGACATAAAAGGGAGCTTTGACTATTCCACGGAGGACTTTGGATGGAATAGTTCTATTCGTGGTCATTAGATGTAAAAAAATACTATCAGACTTTAAATAGTAGCATAAACAAGAAGGTACACCAATGTTTTAGCCCCCAATGACCGAATGTCTTTAAAAGAAACCGGACGCTAAAGGCCGGCCACACACTATGAGGTAGACCGGACAGGTACACCCGTGAGGTGCACCTGTCCGGTCTACCTGTGACCCACACTGTTCAGGTGTACCGGACAGGTTTGTCAGTCTTCAACATGGATCCTCCAGGAGATGATCTACTTTATCTCTCTCTATTTGCAGTAATATTTGAGACACGTAAAAACAAACGAAAAAAACGCAAACAATGGCGTAAGGAATGGTTGCAGAGAAGAAATAAATTCACCCATATCAATCTGCTGAACGAATTAAGAGATGAACCAACAGATTATCGCAATTATCTGCGCATGAACGAATCAGTTTACATAGAGTTATTGTCACTTGTATCTCCTTTCATTAAGAAGAAATATACACAAATGAGGGCCGCTATATCTCCACACGAAAAACTAACAACTACTTTGAGAATCTTGAGGAGTCAATTTTCCTCTACTCCTTTCGAATATTAGATCGAAAACTATTAATTTTACTTTTAGCCATACTCTCGTTTGCATTTGGATATATTTCCTGCAGTTTGTATAATAATTTGCGATATGCAGCATCCCTTTTATTTCTATTGTGAAAATCATCGTCTTTTATTTTCCATAAACATGGTTCATTTTTATAAATTTCGATGAAATCACCAAGAACTTCGTTAATTTTATGAGACATTTTACACTTTAAACTGATTCCATAAATAAATAAATAAAAAGGCCACAACGGTAAAACAAATCAACACAAATCAGAGTTGCAGAAAACTGAGACCTCATCAGGTACACCTGACAACCCCCACACACACATGAGGTCTACTCGCCTGTCAGGTGGAAATAATCGAATTTTCATCAGATGAGAGGTCGCCGGAAAGGGTAGAGTGGGGGTAGTAAAGTTCCGCCACAGACTATGAGGTAGACCGGACAGGTGCACCGGACGGGTGAACCTGTCCGGTCTACCTCATAGTGTGTGGCGGCCCAAAGTCGGGATTTCTTGGTAATGGTTAATAAAACTCTATTGTTGTATTAAAATAAAAAGTCCGACTCGCAGGAACTGCGTCATCTTAGCGCGGTTACGTACATCTCGAAGAAATGGAATAGATAAGCATCACAAACCACAGGAAACTGACAGTAGCAAACTTACACACAAGCGGATAATTCTAAAACTCTCAATACAATTATTTACTGAAAACGTACTTACTCTGTGACTACTGCTGAGAAGGCTCTATTCTAAACAACCAAAAATTCCTTGTCATTTTAAGTATCTTGTTTTACTAGCAAATTCCTTTTACTGTTTTTTTTTTTTTTTTTTTTTTTTTTTTTTTTTTTTTTTTTTTTTTTTTTTTTTTTTTACGGCGCATCTACTTCTAGGTCATTAGCGCCGAGACATCCAGGGTGCAGCGAGGAATTTTACCAGCGAGCCTTGAGATGAGAAAATTCCTGCCGGAGGTGGGAATCGAACCCACCATCTCCCGCTTATGAATCCAGCGTGCTAGCCACTAGACTACGGGAGACCCCTCGTTTTACTGTTATAATCAACTGTAAATATGTGCTTCGTGGCGAATAAAATTCCATTCTGTCGTGGGTTAAATCTTTCTATAAAATAAAAAATAACAATAACTTCAGTTGGAGGCTATGAGGAAGGTTATATAGACAGGAGAATTCGAAACAAACTACGTCATCATGATTAGCCACAGCCATCTTGATTACCACAGCCACTTCAAACATATTACCAATACCTTTCACCGTTTCTTAGCTTATTTTACTACAATACTAATTTTACTGATAAATGCAATTTAAAACAAGAATCAACCAATTAAAAAGTGAGATAAACAAAGAAAAAAACCGTTTTAATAGACTTTTTTTACACTTTTTAAGGTTTAAGCGCTTATATCTCTGATTGACGTTGCCCCATCGAATATTGCTTCAGAACATTTTTTGTAGAGAATTTAGTAAGCATTCGAATGGTCACGTTCCACTTACCACGATTTCCCAACCGTTATCGAGATATTTACGAAAAATATATGAAGATCCGAAAACTTTTCATGTCTATTAATAAAATAATTTTTTCCCATACTTTCTTAACTCCAAATATTACCAAAATTTAAACATCTTAGTTCGGATTAATTTCCAAGATGTAGAAAATATTTCAATTGAATCCTGCGATTTTTAGTACCCACAAGAACATAATGACTTACAAAAACATTTATTCCACTTTTCTCAGAAACGGTTACAGATATCGCCATAAAAATGGTTTCATTCGTTTTCATATGTTAAGAAACCAATAAAAGAAGTACCTGCAAGCATATGAACTCAAAAACGTAAGCGTTACGATTTTTTTTTTGCGCGAATTTCGCCCCAAATGCTATCTTCCATTGGACGGATTCGACTGGTTAACGAACATGACCTTTCAAATTAGAAGACAGATTTTTGTACCAAATGTCATCAAAATCGGACCATTTTTGAGCCGTCAGGAGCGCGAACAGACAAGCGCTTTATATATATATATATATATATATATATATATATATATATATATATATATATATATATATATATATATATATATATATATATAATTATATACTTTTATATATATATATATATATATATATATATATATATATACAAATTTTAACCACCAATATTTTCGTGATCTATGGGGTCTGAAACGAGAAAGTTTCTGGTCGGCACGACCGGATCGCGATGTGAGGTCAACCTCATAAGCGGGTTCTCCCTATGGAGATAGGGAGTAACCGCGCTACTAAAATGTATGTTATATTACCCAAAAACCATGACCCAGTGGAAGAATTCTGCTGGTTAACGAACTTGAACTTCCAAATCACACAAAGAATTTCTGTACGTAATTTCATTAACATAGATGAACCTTTTAGCTGAGTAGAGAGCGAACAGACATATATAGCTGCCTAAAAAATATATATATATTCTTCTAAAAGATGGGCCAATATATTTTGTATTTTTCCTTGATTCTTTTCAGCAGAGAATAGATAAATTACTACACGATTAATTCAAATTGACAACTTTATAATATATCTTTGCCCGACATGTTTCGTGCTTTGTTTCGCACCTCTTCATGGGCTTTCCATATTAGGAAGTATTGTAATGTTGGTCACTCGCTCGAGTCAGGTGTCATACAACCACAGAAACACACACATTTGAAACATCGTTATTTTGTGATCTATGAGACTTAAAACGAGACATTTTCTAGCCGGAACTTCCGGCTTGCGTCAAAAGATCAATCTTATAAGCGGGGTTCCTTCCGATGGAGATGAGCTAAAAGTGTATTCGTTAGAAATTTGTATTATACCAACTGGGTACATACTCGGACTGCAGGTTCAAGAAGTTTCTAGGATCAGGATTATTGTAGTCTTTGGTTTAAAACTGGTTCCATTTGTAATTTGAAAGAAAGCGTCAGTTACACCTTAGACTTTTTAAATATAAAGTACATTTCAATAACAAATAAAGAATAAAAATGTGTGTGTAACAAGTTATATAAAGTAATGGTAACACAGCAAATAAAAGGAAAAAAGTATTGGAAAAACCACCATCCGTAATGGAATGGCCCGAAGCCTTTGTAGGAATCTGTTTGTACAAACTGAAAGCCTTCCGAATCTACAAACAGGAATATTCGATTTCATTTCCATCCGTTGATTAGGAGTTTTCGTTTTTGCAACCATTAAATCACTGGAAAATCCTGTTTATTTTTACGGGGGGAGGGAGGGGAGTGATTTATTTAATCTTGTAGCCAATCCCGTTGATTAGAGAAGTCCTGAGTCTATTTGCGAACCTTGTCGTGCGGGCTGGGGAATGTGCTAGAGGCGGACTCTGTGAGATTTTTAGTTTTTCTGAGGTATTCGGGATGCCTGGGGTATTTAGGCATTCTCGGGTATTTAGGCATCCTGAGGTATTTAGGCTTCATGGGGTATTTAGGCATTCTCGGATATTTAGGCTTCATGGGGTATTTAGGCTTCATGGGGTATTTAGGCTTCATGGGGTATTTAGGCTTCATGGGGTATTTAGGATGCCTTGGGCGTTTAGGATTCATGGGGTATTTAGGATGCCTTGGGTATTTAGGCTTCATGGGGTATTTAGGTTTCATGGGGTATTTAGGCCTCATGGGGTATTTAGGCTTCATGGGGTGTTTAGCCTTCATAGGGTGTTTAGGCTACTTGGGGTATTTAGGCTTCATGAGGTGTTTACGCTACTTGGGGTATTTTGGCTTCATATATTCAAAAGAGTCCTCTCCAAACGAATCTATCCTACCCTCCATAGCTACAACATCCTTCAACTTCACCAGTTTGGCTTCCGTTCCCAATATTCCACAGTACAGCAGAGACGATTCTTTCTCACTCCCTGCTGATTGGCTGGTCAGGTCGACGTCACGACCATTACTCCCCCCACCTATAGAGAGGGAGTATATTTTAAGGATGGAGGTATGATCTAGATAAGTCCCAGTATGGTATCACCATGTATACTCCATAAAAAAACTGTAATTAATATTGTCTTGATGACGTAGCCTTCATGACGTAGTGATCAATCAGCCAGTACCTACATCCAATAAATTTGATGAAGGACAAACGCGAGTTTGTTGTTTTAATAAAACTTTTCTAGTTAAACTAATTAATATGCTAATCGTGTGTGTGTGTGTTTGTACACTTTGTGCGTATGTATGCGTGAGTATGTACATTCTGTGTATATATTGGCTGTTGTAATCCCTTACTCCGACAACAACCACAGCGCTATCTAGCGGCGTGCTACAATATTACAAGGCAAGATGACTGCTGGAAATCTGTATGTAGTTATTTTATATATAGATATAAATATTTATTTGGCGAGTTTCCGCATGAGTTTGACACTTGTTGAGGCTGATTGAAACACAATGACGGTACGGTCATTTAATGACTAAATGTGTACAAATGGTCAATATGAGTAAAACGTAGCAAATAGATTAAAAATTACCGTATAATATTTGTGGTATCATAAATATAAATCGGCTTATGCGTTTTTACTAAAAACACCAGGGGTCGAAAATAATTGTTGAATTTTATTTTAAAAAAAGGAAATTTTTTTAAAATAACTTTTTGGGTTTATACTTTTTTCAAAAAAGTTTTAATTTTCAACTTAAAAAATAAAAGTTTAAAAGTAATTGTTATTAAAATACTTATTAGGAAAATCTTTTAAGGAATAAATTAAAGCTCCTAATGTTTATTTTTTTCTGTATTAATAAATAAATTTCAGTAAATAGGCAATCATAAATTTTTAAATAAAGAACATTTCACTAATTTTTATTTTATTCGACCCTAAAATTCTTAATTAAAATACTTAAAACTTTTATTTCATATAGAAAAAAATAAAAGTATTACTTTAACTTTTATTTTAATGTACCTAATTTTAGAAGTACCTAAATAAATTTTACTCTAAAAACTTTTAAATAAAAGTTATTTTATAACTGTTATTTTCTAACTTATAAATTTTAACTTTTTCAATAAAGAAATAACTGTTTAGATCCATAAAAAAAACCTATTTTGCAGAATTGTAGCTGTAAGTCATAACTGTATTGCTCGGTAAGTTAGCAAGATGTGAGAGTAGCTGTGGTGAATAATATTTGGTAGGAAGTCAACACGGAAGAAGCGGAAGATGAATGAATTGCTGACTCTTCCGGATGGATGAGTCACGGAGGAGTAAATCTTTTGATGTCCTATGCAAATCAACCTTAGAGAAAGAAGGAATATTACTAGAAGCTACGATATTAACCAAGAAAGGCGTTCGAGACTGGAAAAGTGGAGGAATTACAGAAAAGTAGGAAGTCTTTGTGCTATTTTGTAATACCATTATTCTAGGTTTTGCAAAACGTAGAATACAAACCCTAAAGCAGGCTACACACGGTCAGGCAGGCCTGTCAGTTAGACCAGAACAGTCCACCTGAAAAGCGGTCGCCTGAACATGTATATATTCCTGCCGGTCTGTCAGTTAAGACTGTTCAGGCGGCCGGAATATATACACTTTTAGGCAGGCCTGTCAGTTAGACCTGAACAGTCCACCTGAAAAGCGGTCGCCTGAACATGTATATATTCCTGCAGGTCTGTCAGTTAAGACTGTTCAGGCGGCCGGAATATATACACTTTTAGGCAGGCCTGTCAGTTAGACCTGAACAGTCCACCTGAAAAGCGGTCGCCTGAACATGTATATATTCCTGCAGGTCTGTCAGTTAAGACTGTTCAGGCGGCCGGAATATATACACGTTGAGGCGACGGGCTTTCAGGCGGACTGTTCAGGTCTAACTGACCGTGTGTAGCCTGCTTTAGAACATTATCACATTGAAGGAACTGTTAGATTACAGAAGACAAGAACGTGATAAGCCACGTGGTCTTACCGCGAAAGCCGGGTAATGTATAGGTTGCCACCATCCAGAAACTCAACCTACTTCACATGGGCCTCGAACCCTCATCTCCCGCATGAGAATTCAAGGCGTTAGCCACTAGACCATCGGGAAGTCCGTCACTGGCAATAGTACTTTTAAACTATTCATCCATAGTTCGTCTAATTCCTAATTCATTAGCATATCCGCTATATGTTCTGCTGGTCATACATAATAAACATCTTTTTATTTGTCAAGTTTGGTCTCTTTCAACAAGGAATCGCTGTTGGTTTGCGGCTGTAGTTGTTTATGTTATGTAAAATGCCATACACCGTGAAGGGTGTGATATCACGTGTTATGTCACTGCGAGCCCAGTAAATGTATAGAAAGTCACTGTGTTTGTGTATGAGGTTTTACGTTACCTTGAACAATTTTGGGGGCATATTTATATATATATATATATATATATATATATAAATATATATGTATATATATATATATATATATATATATATATATATATATATATTAGCTCATTGGTAGAACACTCGAATAATATGCTGGGGGAACCTAAGGTAAAAGCTCGAGCACACCAAAGATTCTATCTTCAGGTTTCGTCGTTCGTAAGTTGGATTCTGAGTACCAAATCGACCCTAGGCCCACCCAGCTTTAGTCATGAGTACTCGCAAAGGACGGAAAGGTAAAAATCAAGCGACCGGAGCATAGTAACGACCACACTATCTCCATAATGAGCCCTATGGTTTAAGAATCAAATACCTCTACAGTATCTGCACCTTTGAGCCTTCGTGGCCCAGTTACGGGCCTGAGGTGTCTTTCCACGTTTGCTTTATGTGTCATGTTGGTTTTATGTGTGCTTCGTCCATATAATGAGGAACAAGAAGTACCAAAACGGTTTATTGCATGTTTATTTACACCACAACCTCGACACGGTTGATAATCCCTTAGCCGACTTGCGAAATGCCTATCCAAGCAGACTTCCATTCCTGCCCGCCCCTAGCTATGTTCGGACTCTATCTAGAAAGTGGATCTACAGCCAAGGGAGGGTGTGTCTGCCAGTACATAGAGACCAGTATCAAGTCTCAGCGGCCTTTCATGGAGTCCTGCAAGGCGAGTTACTCACACCTACTCTATCTCGCGTTACACTCCAACTTCAGCTGTAGAAAGTGTTCTAGATAAGGCCGCTTTAGTATTAGATCATAGTTCTTCTGATAATAATATAGAGGCAAAGTAAGTAGTCTGTCACTTACAAGATTTTTTTTTAATAGCGTATGAACCTTTTAGGCGACTAACGCCACAGATGTTAGATAAAGTTAGGCATTTCATTTTATAAATGTACCCTTGAAAATAAATGTTATAAAACCTCAATGTGACATATTATTCTTCTCAATGTGATGTTATAATTGAAATGTTTCAAGTTTTTAAATTTAATAATTTTAATTATTTTACTTCTACAGATGTCATTCGTTGAGAAAAATACATCTGATATACTTTCAGAATTCAGTTCCGATTATGATGGGATCATCAGAATGTTAGCGGATACTCGAAAACATATTAAGAATAACAGATCGGCAAAAGTCCGCAGAACTAAATTTCTGAAATAAATAAGTGCGCTGAATGATTCTTCTTCTCAAGATTCTCGCCCGATCGACCAAAATATTTCTAAAAAATAACCTAAGCATTCAAACCTATCTAATATCATATGTTCAACAGTTAACAGTTTACTTTAACCCCGGGTCATGTGCCACAACAATCATAGTTTATTTAGGAGATGTGTGTATTTTACTTTAACCCCGGGTCATGTGCCACAATAATCATAGTTTATTTAGGAGATGTGTGTATTTTACTTTAACCCCGGGTCATGTGCCACAACAATCATAGTTTATTTAGGAGATGTGTGTATTTTACTTTAACCCCGGGTCATGTGCCACAACAATCATAGTTTATTTAGGAGATGTGTGTATTTTACTTTAACCCCGGGTCATGTGCCACAACAATCATAGTTTATTTAGGAGATGTGTGTATTTTACTTTAACCCCGGGTCATGTGCCACAACAATCATAGTTTATTTAGGAGATGTGTGTATTTTACTTTAACCCCGGGTCATGTGCCACAACAATCATAGTTTATTTAGGAGATGTGTGTATTTTACTTTAACCCCGGGTCATGGGCCACAACATTCATAGTTTATTTAGGAGATGTGTGTATTTTAAATAATCAAATATATTTCTAATCATAGTCGTGCTGTCGCCAATATCTTCACCCAAATTACAGAAGAGGTCAAATAGAGATAGACCTTTCCTGCTCATAGACATGGCATTTAGGATTGAAGTTTATATATATATATATATACATACATATATATATATATATATATATATATATATATATATATATATACAGATACATGGATTTTATGGTATACTTTGTAATTATCTTGTAGAAAAATTTAATTAGGTTTAAGTGTAAGTAAACATAAATTAAGTAGGATTAGGACTGAAGTTGTAGAGGATTAAACTCTGAGATAGTTGACGGAGAGGAAACCCTAGGAGATGACCTAGTTCCTAGAGTATCCGTTCTTTATCCGCTAACTATGGGGAAGTTGGTAGTTGTCTAGGATAGTTTGCTAGAACTAGTTCTAATGGATCAGAATCTAGTTAGAGTTTCTTCATCTAGGGATGTTTTAGCGTTTCACTACTTTAATGCAGTAGAGCTGCTTGCACAAACACTTGTTGGTCTAATAAAAAAATTATTAAAGCTTGTATAAATGAGGAATCGAATGAAACTACTACCAACGAAATATATCCAATGCTCTAAATTGGAGAAAAATGAGGATCCCCCCCACAAAACTAACGTTGAAAAAAGTGGCCAAGTTCCAGGCCTCTCCCAAAAACAGTTTGCTTAATCATAGTATTGGGCCAAGTTTTTGGCTCTTAATACCTTGCCAAGAACTTAATAATATCATCTCACTTATTTGAGTATTTCCAACTTGGCCAGTTTTTGTTAAATTCTGGCTATTTCCTTGCATAGGTTTCATACAAACCCTATCGGTTTAAGTCATCAGATAGTTTACACTAAAGGCCTGAATCTATAAATCCCAGACATTTTATAATAAATGGCATCGTAATTGTGGCCAATCTTTTAACTGAAACTGGCCAAGTTGGAATTGCATAAATAATATGATAAGGTATCAAGAGCCTAAAACTTGGCACAATACTATGATATCATAACTATCATAGGCAAACTATTGAATCTGTCATGCAAACCACTCCTGGCCATATCTTCATGTTTATATTTTCTAGATAATGTTTACCAATACAAGGCTTGAAAATATTATTTTTCTTCATTAATAATTTGCTTTATATTTTGATTGCCACGATTTTTAGAACTGCGTGATCGCTAAGAAGTCATGGAAACATTGTTGAAAAACGCTACGAATTGCTTAAGTCTATTTTTCACATCGAGTAAACGTTCTTCTGACATTAAGTATCTATTGGAATCCGAGTATATACACACGAAATTCACAGCAATGTATCAGGCAATACATAAATTAGGAATACTCTGATATGAAAGGAACTGAAAAACGATACGGTGGAAAGAGAAAAATGCTTTTCCAAAACTACACACGGAATGGATGATATTGGAAGGAGAGTATAAATGGAAGAAGAGAGACGGTGATATCAACAAGAGTGAGACTAGGCCACAGCTGATGGAAGTGGTAAAAGGGAGAGAACCATCGAGGGTGAACGAGCTGTCATTGAACGGCTGTATCATATACATTTCACTAATAACAGTCACTTGAAAAGATTCCAACCCCTTTTCACTCTTACCAATATCACTCAAATAGTCAATCACTCATCTAGTCAATCCATTGCACATCGATACAGTCAATCCATTACATCCATTCAATATTTATTTATTTATTCGTGATTATATTTATTATTTTCCGCAAATTGGCTCATTAAGGGGAAATACAACCTTGTGAGGTCAAAATAAAAAAAAAGAACTCATTTTCTCAAATTTATGGATACAAAATAAATCAATATTTTTCAATTCTCTACGTCTTAAGTTTTATATGGCTTTTTAAAGTAAAGAAAAAAATTGACTTTTAATTCTTCGGAAAAAAATGGCGGTGCTGTGGTCTTATGAACGGAAGCCCTATTTTTTTTTTCTTAGACGTGTTGACGTCTACTCCTGCATCGCTGAGGGCGTCGACGATAGTCTCGCTGGCTGTCTGGGCTCGTCCAAATGCGGCACGGGCGTCGAAGATAGAGGAATAGACGCCAATGTCGTCAGCGTACGCACGATGTGGGCGGTGTAGATATTGAACAGCACTGGACCCAGCACCGATCCCTGGGGGACTCCACACGTAGATTGCTGGATACATCACCACCAATCCTGATGGAGAACGTTCTTCCTGACAAGTAGCTCTCAAGAATCTTGATGAGCTGTGCCGGGAATCTGTAGCACAGTAGCTGATGCAGAAGAAGTTGGTAAAACTCGCAGTCGAACGCCTGCGTACGCGTCGCCAAGCTCCAGTACACCACTAGATGCAGATGAACACCACAGACGACCACGTCGCGACGTGGTGATCACGGGTGAGCCCGGGCCGAAAGTCAGGGGGTTGACGTTCGCCTCCGTGCAGTGCTTCAAGACATGAGCAAGGATCAACTTTTCGAAGATCTTGCTCCTGTGGCTCAGCGGGCTTATCGGCCGGTAGTGCTTGGCTTGACTCCTGGCTTCTAAGGTTTGCGAAGAGGGACCACCACGGCGTGTTTCCAAGCATCCGGGAAGTGTCCAGTGCGGTAGGCTGCATTGATGATGTTCAATAGGGAGGCCTTGGCTTTCCTATTGAACATCTTCAGCATCACGTAAGGTACACCATCCCATCCGGAGGATTTGTTTCCTTTGTTCGTCTTAGTGCTGATTCCAGCCCCCTGAAGATTAAGTATAGTGGGGTTCTTAGGAGATCTTAGTGATCTTTCGGTTCTCCGGCGGTCGTTTGCCTCGTAATAGTCGGCAAGGGGGTCGGCTTGTTCTGCCGGTGACAGGAGGTGATCTCCATCGGAGAGAAGGACATCCGCCGCTTGGAGACCCTGCATCTCAGAAGCCGCCAGAACTGCCTGGTGTCCCATGAGTCCGTCGAGGTTGCTCGTGCCAGAGGGCCGTCTTCTATTGCGCAGACAGCTGCACAATTTGCCGGCTCATAGCAATGATAGGGGCAATCAGGGTGCCGTCCTTTTCCCGCGCCCAGATGTTGTTAAGATTGTTCCGCATCTCGATCATCCTGGTGATGTGGGCAGGAGGTTTGCGCTGTTTGATGGGTTTCGGTACAAACTTAAGAATCCTTTTGTTGTCGTCGGACTGGATGGCTTCGGTGAAGATGGTAATGGACGTCTTCTGGAAATCCTATCCAATTCGTAGGCAGTTCTGTCGGCGGGTCTCCTTCCATCTCGTACAGGACCGGGCGGTGGTCTTAAAGACCGTAGTCCAGGGCACGGCATCGCGTTACTACATGTAGATCCGTAGTGAGGGGGAGATCTAGGGTAGACGTCCAAACGGAGTTCCCTGCATGTCTGAATGTATGGATCTCCGGATAAATATCTCCGCGACTCGTCCTTACTAATGTATGTACCGCCCCAGTTGGTTTGCCGTGGAACACTGCCAGACTTGATGTCGGGCGTTGAAGTCCCCGACAAGAACATGGTGGGGCTCCAGCGATCCAGTACTGATGAGTGCCTTGGTCTGAATATATTCAGAAAGGAGGCGTTTCTGGAGGCTGGAATCGGTGGAAAGGATGAAGAATTGCTCAAAATCAAAACTATGTATATGTCTGGATAAGGTGGTTTTAACGTCATTGTTTTTTATGTTGTTAACTATGCATTATTCAGTTTATTTTTAAAAAATATGCTACTTTGAAGGGGAAAAAACATTTCTACAAGGAGGTTCAAAAAGTTTATACATTTCCTGCAAAGTCGGACTATGTAGAAAGTAGGTCGAGGAGTTTATATCAGATTAAGGAATAATGAAGTAGCCAACATAAACTATGTATAAATAACAAGAAGATCAATAGGGAAAAGTAAAAAAATAATGAGCCTTCATACAGAAGGGCAGAACTTGGAATCCGCGAGGGGGAAGGGGTGGAATGGAGGCCCCCCCCCGTCAGAACGTGCTGAGAAATCTAAACTCCCAGAACTACTTGTTATAGTTATTAGTTATAGCTATAACTACTGGTTAACTCTAAGATACTGACTTGATAACTCACACTAGCTCCCCTAGCGGCCATGGGGGGTATTATGCAGTCTTTGCAGTAGCAGTTATTTAGGCAGGATATAATAAACAGTATTAGGACAATCCAAAGTCCGGACTCTTGGAAGAATGTTTCAAAAATATATCTGAAGGGGCAATATTATCTCGGAACTTTTTTTTTATGGAATAAAATTCTTTCTTGACTAATCAAAAATGATTTCAAAGAGCGTTTATGAGAAGAAACATTTTTAAAATGAGCGAATAATGCGATTTTCCTAGTTAAGTCCCGATCCCGAATGAACTTAATGCTGATTTGAAGAAAATTTCTTGAGTGAGCTTTGATTGGTCCCTTATTAATTCTTAAGATTTTTGTTGGCCCTTCTTCAATACATATAGATAAGATTTCGATTCATTGAATTATAACGATTTTATCGCTCATTTTCGACGGATTTTTTAATAGAAAATGCATAATTATTTACCATTTTCGAAAAAAAAAAAATTCTTAAAAACCCCACGTGATTTACTCGATTTAACCTTCTTCTTTCAAAATAATTTTACTTTTTCGTTCTAGATTAAAAATTGCCGCTTGCAGACTATCGCCCGTGCTAAAAGAGGGTTTCCATTCCTCAGACACAGCGCCGTCATTTTATTTGGAAGAATTGAAACTACTTTTTTTTTTGGACACATTAACATCCAATATAAAACGTTTGATATAAAGAATCGAAAAATGTTGTTTCATTTATTTTATTCTTGAATTTCGCGACATCGGCGACAAATATTCATTTATTTTTTATTTATAAACTCAGGAAAATGATTTTGATCCAACAAGCTAGTATTTTTATTTTTTATTTTATTTTTTTTATTTTTTTTTTACGGCGCATCTACTTCTAGGTCATTAGTGCCGGCATCCAGGGTGTAGCGAGGAATTTCGAACCCACCATCTCCCGCTTATGAATCCAAGGCGCTAACCATTAGACCACGGGAGACCCCACATGCTAGTATTACCCCTTATCCTTTCTAGTTAGTTTATTTCAATTTAATGAGTCATTTAACAGGCCATCTTGGCCCAGGGGAGCGTACACTGTAGAGATTTCTGAGTCGTAACCATATAGTACACTAGAGAGATAGTGTGGTCAGAGCTACCGCTTGATTTTCCCCTCTGCAGGTAGCCATTAAATACTGAGTGAGATAAGGGACAGTCTTTGCCTCCCCCCGATCCTAGCTAGTAAGTCCAAAAAAATGATTCTGTTAAAGTTTAACTAAATATATGGAATATTATATAATTTATTTTTATTTATTTATTTCTCTTGCAAGACCGTAGCGATGGCGATTTGCAAGAATGAATGTGTGCATGGAAACGTCAGCTTTTAAACGTTTAGAGTTTTAAATATAATAATTAAAATATGAATAAATTATAATAATCTTATATATAAGTTTGGAAAAAATATAAAACCAAGTAAATTGATATGAAAAGAAAATGTAAAAAATAAATAAAATAAAATGTAAAAGAAATAATAATTCAAAAAACAAAAATAAAAATAACATCTTTAGTTAAATTTAGTGCATTTTAGTTAAATTTTGTAATATATACCTCTATAATGTAAATATTCAAATATTGTTTCCAAGTAATGGCTACCATCAGTCAGAAGTACTGTAAGGTCAGAAGGTATGTGTAAATGTTCTCGTCCTCTGCAGTCTGTAAGTAAATGTCTTATGGTCAGTAGTTCGTTACACTGTCTACATATCGGTACGTCTCTCTTGGTCATTATATTATATAGAAGATTATTATATCGAAATGTGAAGATTTAAAGAAAATGGCTAACTCGTCACCTTCTTAAGTCAATGAAGAATATATCGCTCACTTTTTTCAACATCATCTTACTCAAAAAACTTCCTTTTATGAGAGAGCGATTTTAAAGTTTACCTAAATGTAGAATGAAATGTTTAAAAAATAATTGTTACTCCCCTAATTGCAATTTTTACGATATAGCAGATTAGTTTAGACAATATGTAATTTTAAAAATTTGGGTTTGATTTATAAATTTCTTTCTTGAAAGTGGAAGTACGTTGCCAGGAAAAACTCAAAATATGTGGCTATTTTCAGTAAAACAATACAATTTGGATTTTCCTATTTCCCTAATTCAGACATAGAACCAAACAGTACTTCCTTCTTTAACTTGTGTGTAAAAAGGTTTTCTGAAGACATAATATACTCCTCTACTGAACGACAAATATGTTTCATGCTTCTCGGCTTGACGGCAGAGCAATTGTGACAACCTCGAAAATAACTATTCAGAAATACTTTAAAATGCAGAAACGACACAATTTGTCTCTAGGGTTTAAATATCAAGTTAAAAAATTGAAGGTGTCGTGGGGACATTGTACAAAAATTGTCAAAACTAAAAATAGCAGATTTTTGAAAAATGACGTTATTGAAATGTACGATATTGCTGTTTGTGTGCAAAGAGATGGCATTTTCAACTCGCCACATAATCGTTGCAACGCTACAACAAGAGACTGAAGAAATGCCCCATAATGCCATCCCCCCCAGCAAACCCTTGGTGGGTATAATGGCATACCCCCCCCCCCCTCCCCTTGCGATAAATCTGAGCAGCCACTTCACCGCCATTGTCCTGGGGGTATTTATCGCCTCGGGACAGAGAGGTGTAATGGCATCGTCCGTGGAGGTATACCCCCCCTCCAGGGCTGATGTATGGTGGTGGGGGGTTTGCAGAGTTAGGGGGGGGGATGGGTCGTGTTAGGGCTTTAGCATGGAATGGATTATGCAAGTATGCGCCGAATACTGATGGCACATTCCTGAACTCGGCCTTTGTTGGGAGTAGCTCTATCCAGGCTAAGCATTGGCCATGGTCATCTCTTCCTAAGCCACTTATCGATCCGTAGGAAATAGAATCACAAAGTCGGTTTGTACATCGGCATCTGTACATCAGGATAATGAAAATTGAGGAAACAACAAGATAAAAAAGAACAAACAACCTTTCTTAGCATATTAGAAACCTGCAAACAACCTTTCTTAGCATATTAGAAACCTGCAAACAACCTTTCTTAGCATATTAGAAACCTGCAAACAACCTTTCTTAGCATATTAGAAACCTGCAAACAACCTTTCTTAGCATATTAGAAACCTGCAAATCCAAACTAATCGGGACCGAACCATCTTCACATTAGCGAAATTTCGAATAAAATGTCTGATATATAAAATAATTAAATAATATAAACTATAATTTAATTCTGATTAATAACACAGCCACAAGAAAAAGGAGAGGAGGAGGAGGTACGATAAAAAGGAGAGGAGGAGGAGGAGGTACGATAAAAAGGAGAGGAGGAGGAGGAGGTACATAAAAAGGAGAGGAGGAGGAGGTACGATAAAAAGGAGAGGAGGAGGAGGTACGATAAAAAGGAGAGGAGGAGGAGGTACGATAAAAAGGAGAGGAGGAGGAGGTACGATAAAAAGGAGAGGAGGAGGAGGTACGATAAAAAGGAGAGGAGGAGGAGGTACGATAAAAAGGAGAGGAGGAGGAGGTACGATAAAAAGGAGAGGAGGAGGAGGAGGTACGATAAAAAGGAGAGGAGGAGGAGGTACGTTAAAAAGGAGAGGAGGAGGAGGTACGATAAAAAGGAGAGGAGGAGGAGGAGGTACGATAAAAAGGAGAGGAGGAGGAGGTACGATAAAAAGGAGAGGAGGAGGAGGTACGATAAAAAGGAGAGGAGGAGGAGGTTCAATAAAAAGGAGAGGAGGAGGAGGTACGATAAAAAGGAGAGGAGGAGGAGGAGGTACCATAAAAAGGACCTTTTTGAAGCAATTTTAAAATCAATTAAGTCTTATTGGCCCCCAAAATGAAATTGGGATCCAAATTACAATTTCTGGAAGAAAGTACTTACATTTTAAATAAATGTTGTTTTTGCATATATTCTTTTTATTTCAATTTTTGCTTCTAAAATAGAAATATGTTATTCAATAACAGTATGATAATTCACTAATAACATGAAAAAGTAACGGGTCTACCTAAAATAAAATATACCCCCAAAAAAGAAAAAAAGGTTCAGACCCAGAGAGCAGAATATGTTTACTAGATACATGTTTTTGGGGTCGAGTGTTTATATCCCGAAAATATACCCCCAAAAAAGAAAAAAGGTTCAGACCCAGAGAGCAGAATATGTTTACTAGATACATGTTTTTGGGGTCGAGTGTTTATATCCCGAAAATATACCCCCAAAAAAGAAAAAAAGGTTCAGACCCAGAGAGCAGAATATGTTTACTAGATACATGGTTTTGGGGTCGAGTGTTTATATCCCGAAAATATACCCCCAAAAAAGAAAAAAGGTTCAGACCCAGAGAGCAGAATATGTTTACTAGATACATGTTTGTGGGGTCCAGTGTTTATATCCCGAAAATATACCCCCAAAAAAGAAAAAAGGTTCAGACCCAGAGAGCAGAATATGTTTACTAGATACATGGTTTTGGGGTCGAGTGTTTATATCCCGAAAATATACCCCCAAAAAAGAAAAAAGGTTCAGACCCAGATAGCAGAATATGTTTACTAGATACATGGTTTTGGGGTCGAGTGTTTATATCCCGAAAATATACCCCCAAAAAAGAAAAAAGGTTCAGACCCAGATAGCAGAATATGTTTACTAGATACATGGTTTTGGGGTCGAGTGTTTGTATCCCGAAAATATACCCCCAAAAAAGAAAAAAGGTTCAGACCCAGATAGCAGAATATGTTTACTAGATACATGGTTTTGGGGTCGAGTGTTTATATCCCGAAAATATACCCCCAAAAAAGAAAAAAGGTTCAGACCCAGATAGCAGAATATGTTTACTAGATACATGGTTTTGGGGTCGAGTGTTTGTATCCCGAAAATAAGTACCGCCTGCCCTATTAAAACTTCTGTCAGCAAGATTAGTTTTGCTATTATGTATCATATACTAGTTTTCCAGAAAAATGGCAAGCAAAGGCCCCTGTCTCCCATGTTAAAAAGTCAATTTTTGTAATAGAACTCAAAGATTGTGCGCATTAGAAAACATATTAAATACAGAAATATAAGCAAAAATCCGTCACGCAGGAGCTGCATAACTAAGCACTTTCCTCAGAATTGGGTAGTGTCGAGTGGATTCCTGAATAATTTGCTGTAAATAACCTATATAGATAAATAAAATAAAAACATAAATTGTTCTACTCTTTTGCATTTTTTATGAGCAGCTGTTTCAATTATTAATTTGCTAATTAATTTCCTTCCAGAGTTTTGTGTATGCAGGGTACTACACTACGGACTAAATACACAAAGCTTCACATATTCATCTATTGATCTTGATGAGTTTCGAGAACCTACGTTTGGCGGGAGAATTCAATTCAAACATAGTACAAAGTAATACCCCCCCCCTTTTTTTCAAAACTTTCGTCATGAGTGCAACCTTCGCTACTTTCCTTCGGAGGAAAGTGCTAAAACGCGATTTGTTTACCATAGAAATATCATATATTTAAAAGGCTGTAACTTCTCTCCAAATGGACCAATCGAGTTCGTCGAGGTCTCAAAAAATTAGTATTTTTAAGCACTCAAAGGCAGAACACAGGAGGTTTATTTTGGTTAAAGGCCATCATCTCTAAAGCATTTGTTGTTCAAAAAACATCATAATGAATCCTTCTGAATTTAGATTTTTCTGAAAAAAGTGACGTTTTTTCTTTGCTAAAACAATTTCTTATCACTTTAAGTAACTTCTTATCAGTTTCTGTGTGCTATAATCATCTCATTAGTAAATTGAAAATTGTGAAAAAAAAGATTAAACCTTACTATTCTAAACATTTAATAATTCGCTTTAATTGGATGGTTATATCAACCTATAAATACATCTAGAAATAAATTTTAAACATTGGATTGATCGGGTGTTACAATATTGATTCACAGATCTACCCTCCCCCCCCCGCTACAATATTCGAGGACCTGTGTTGTTACAATAACCCCCCCCCCCAATCGAACATAATTGGAGTCTGAATATAAAATAGACGAATACAGTCCACAATTACGAATATATTGAATATTTTCCTTGGAAATATTAAAAGCTCCGAAGCGTGATAGTTTAAATATGCAATACTCTTCAAATTCTATTCCAATGAAGGAATTAGCGTGGAGTGGTAGGTTTTTTTTTAATTGAGCTTTCTCATTAGTGAAACACGTTTTTAGCGAGTTTCGTTAAAAGGAAGGAAAAATAACGGCCGTTACGGCGAAATATTGATTAGGTTCTTGATTAAATACACTCTCCTCATGGATGGATTTTGCATTTTTATCTAGCCCATTTTTTTCTTTATTATATCTTAATATTTATCATTTGTAAAGATATTTCGACGATAGAGCCATAATAATAACACAGGCACACAGAATAAAAAAGTGGTAATTTCCAAAGACACCATACAGATATTCTTATGTATTTCGACACGCAGAATCCCAATCCGGAGTCCGTTTCATCCCAGCAAGTCAGGTTTAAGGGAATTTGAAGGTAAAATTTCGTATGAAGTCGTTTTCGAAGAAATAACTAGAGCTTCCATGGTTTTGAGGGTCGCTGCATTCGAATCAGAGGTCTGTTTCACACCATCGGCGCAAAATCAAGGTCATTTCAACGACAAATATGTCTATTTTGCAAAAAAAAAAGAAGAACTTTGAGTGCAGATTAATTTCTATCAAAATAAATATATTTTTCCTTGAAATTACCTTGATTTTGTGCCGATGGGATGAGACAGACCTCGGATTAGAATTCAGCGTCCCTCAAAACCATGGAAACTCTAGTTATTTCTTCTTTAACTACTTCATACGAAATTTGACCTTCAAATTCCCTTAAACCTGACGTGCTGGGTTGGAACGGACTCCGGATTCGGACTCAGAGTGTCGAAATACGTAAGAATATATGTATGGTGTCTTAGGAAAAAAACACTTTTTTACTGTGTGTGCCTGTGTAATCTAGCTCGGATTCCTTCAGATGGCCCGATTTCGCTGGTTAACAGACTCATTCAATCATTTGTTTTGATATTACTATATACCGAATTTCATTAATGGAGGAGAAAAATTCGAATAAATTATCCTGAATTTCAAGCCTTGGAGATAAAAAAGCCAATTCGAATGCTCGCTTTGTAATATGAAGGCTAGGGAAGACAGTTTGCATTTCATCGGTGTTTGACCGGTCTCTAAGAGGATTCCATGAAAAATGCAAGAAAAGATTCAATTTGCTGAGAATTCCTAGTAAGACAATCTATGGAGCTGACAGATATTTAATGTTCACATTCCACCGATCTCTCCTGGATTATGGTTGTATCGTATATTCTATATATATACAGTGGAACATGGATAATTCGAACTTCCATAGTTCGAAATCATCTTCGAATATTCGAATATTTCTCTCGGTTCCTGGAAATTAGTGCATGAACAATGTAAAAAAATCTTGGTTAATTCGAATAAAATGTTGGATAATTCGATTTTTTTACGAGTCTGACCCTCTAATGGTAAGTTGCGGCTGATCTTATTGGTGACCAAGCCGAAATAATCGCCGTTGTTCTGGAAGAGAGCATGATGATGAAGACTATGAATCAGCTGATGAAGATGAGTCTACTGTAACCCAGGAAACTCCCGTTCCGAGTACAGACCAACCAATGTTCTATAGAAAGGAATTGAGGCGATTTATAGAAAGGAAAAATGATCTCAGTGAGAATGTTTTTAAATCATTATGTGTTTTAGAATCTATTGTAATTTCCGACAGGCTACAATCTAAAATAGACTTTTATTTTTACTTTTTTTTGGAAAATTATTTATTACTTATGTATTTAATCGTCAATTTTTGTTTTTCTTTAAATAAAATTTGTCATATTTTTTGTTTTAATTAAAAAAATTGTGAAAATATGAAGTTAGCTCTTTATTTTCGTTAATCTTTGTAATTCAAATTTTCGATAGTTTTTACTTTTTTATCAGTCCCTAGGGATTCGAATTATCCAAGTTCTACTGTATTGCCAGAAAAATCACTTCATTTTTTTTAACGGCGCCATTTTTTTTTTTCATTTGTTTTATATGGTGCCAATGACCAAAGCAATCTTAGCACCCCTCCCAAAAAAATGAGTGCAACCTGAAAAAACACCATCCCTCCGAAAAGTGTTAACACGCCGAATCATGAAATATTAAATAAGGAAGACTCTCCCAGCTGTATTCCGGAGAAGCCATTAGCATGAAGTTGTAAGTTTTTACTAAATCCTTGTTGCTTAGCTCGCCATAATCCAAACATCAACTCCTGGAGTTTCAAGATTATATTGCACTTCATCATTAGTCACAAGTTCTTCATCATTAATATTCAATAAGCATCAGGATTTTCTAAGGATCATTTTGAATAAACAAATAAACACAAACATACATTAATTTATTCAATATCTTAAAAGCGAAATCTATGAGGTCTCACGCATATCAGGATTCCTAAGGGTGCGTTTACACCTGACACTTCTCGCAGGAATTATACCTCAGGTGTCGGAAGATATTCTCTTCAATGATTACATACTGACAGAAATAGCTAGACATTTATGTCATGGATATGTAAACGACATTTCTGGATTTGGCATAATTTGCGACACATCTACGGCCAGTTTACACTCGTACATTTATGTCCTGTATAAGTTAATAATCAGTGTTTACATCTGTTGGTATAGAAGTGTCGACAATACAGCTAGTAGCCAAGATATTTATCTCTGACATTAAATTATTCTCTTTATAATCAGTGTTTATACCTGACGGTATAGAAGTGTCAACACTTATAGCTCGTGGGGTCTCCCGTAGTCTAGTGGCTAGCGCCTTAGATTCAAAAGTGGGAGATGGTAGGTTCGATCCCCACCGGCGGAAGGAATTTTCTCATCTGAGGGCTCGCTGGGAAAATTCCTCGCTGAACCCTGAATGTCAGCGCTAATGGCCAAGATTTGTCGATGCGCCGTTAAAAAATAAAAAAACTTATAGCTTGTGATAGAAATAAATATCTCAGAAATTGTTCGCAGTTTACATTAGTCACAATTTCTGTCTGACATAAATATCCTGTCATAACTGTCAGATGTAAACGCACCCTAAGAACCCTTTACAAAAAATAAAATTTGACCAATCTATTGATGACGTTATAAATGGTATAATATATTTAATTTTGAGCTTGTGCAAAAGGAGAGGTTGTTGCTTCACGGCTGAGGATTGGCCATTTTGAGCTTGTGCAAAAGGAGAGGTTGTTGCTTCACGGCTGAGGATTGGCCATTTGAGACTTGCGTAGGATTATTTACTGTTTTCTAACATAAATTATATAGCCCTACTGGCTTGGGAGAGGAGAGTCCTTGCAAAGATATTTGGAGTACGGAGTTGTAGAAGAATGAAAAATAAGATGTGAGGTTCGGTAGGAGGAGCTAGAAGGAAAGGAAGAACTAGCTATAGTCCGGTCAGAAACAAAACAACCAGAAGGGGCGTGGTTGGAGGGGAGATATGCATTCCCCTAAATGGGCTGAAGGCAGCGTGTGCGCACTATTTGGTTATTTTCTTTGCGCTACACCTATAAATAACACAGAGGCTGATTTACAAAATGAAGGAATTGGGAACTGATTCAAGACCAAGAAGAATGGTCTAAGATGGTTTGGTGGTGGAGGCTCAGATCATTCACCTTATAACCGACTGTTGCGTTCGATTGTAAGTTTGGTTGTAATTATCTATATATATAAAAATCACCTGTAAGTTTGTCTGTATGTTTGTTCTTTATACAAATCCACACCGTTTGACCAATTTGGACCAAACTTGGCACACATGTACTTCTTGATACGGGAAATCTCCTAGGCTAGGTCACAATAGTTAAATTTCGAAATTTGGTCAAAACGTCAAAAGTTTTGTTCAAGAATAATTGGCTACACTGAACCATTCATATTCTGACAGCCATTTTGAATAATCTCTCAAATTTATTTGTTGATGCTCTTGATAATTAGAATAACTCGAACTCATTGATGACTTTACGTCATTATATAATCATATATATATATATATATATATATATATATATATATATATATATATATATATATATATATAAAATCTTCTAGGCTTCACAGTTCGGAAGTAGCGAGTTCCAAACTGTCAATTAAAGAAGAGTGAATAAATCAGAAATAGTAATTTTCTTTCCAGTGTTGCCTAGGTGGAGATTAGCAAGCTAAAAAAACTTTCTTCTTTTTTTGCGAAAAGTTTTTCTTTTGCGAACAAAACCTTTCAGTTTTAACCTTTGTATGTTTATCTAAATTATAGCCGTATATTCTCAAGATTTGGACAAGTAATATCATATAAGATCAATTTTATTAATTTCTGATGAAAATGTAGAGCAACACTGAGCTCCTAGAAGCCATTAACCATTATCCTTTTTTTTAAAGTTTGGTTTGTTTATCTAATTTCCAAAACTTTTTAGTTATAAATATTTGTGTTTACCTAAATTATAGCCTTATATTCTTAGAATTTTGACTAATATATATTAATAAGTAATTTAAAATATTAAGTTTTTGATCTGTTGACTTTACAGTCGCCATTTTCTTTCCAGTGTTGCCTAGGTGGAATTAGCAAGCCAGCAAAACTTTTTTTTTTTTTTTGTTAAAAGTTTTTCTTTTGCGAACAAAACTTTTCAGGTATAACCTTTGTATGTTTAAATAAATTAAAGCCTTATATTCTCAGAATTTGGACTAATGTCATATATGTAAGTAATTTGAAATATTAAGTTATTGATCTGTGGACTTGCAGGTTCCCGTTTGTTTTCCATAGTTGATTTTTTTTGTATTTGCGAATTGCATTTTATCTCATGCATTTGCTTAACATAAACTATGCCTTCAACATTAACCCATGGATCTGTACAGAACTTTAATAATTTAAATACTTTTAGTTCTTTACCGTACCACCTAAAATCATCTATATTGTGACGTGGCGCCCTGCGGGGAGTGAGAACCTGCTTTCTCTACCTCTTTGGACTGATAACATTTCACGTTTTATATTTTATTTGGAATTCGCACCACTTGTAAATGTTTACTATCCACAAAAGATAGTCAATTTTCTTCTCCATTTTGGATGTAACAGTTTCGTATATAATTTAAGATTTTTATTCTTCTGTTTTTTTTTCCCGTGGTCGGTAGGCCTTGGAGGAGTGGCGTCGGTTCTAGGGGCTGTCTGTGAAAAATGGCGTAGGTAGACGCTAGTGCCAGGGAAGAAAAGTTTTTTTGATGCAAGTATGAGGTTTCCAGCTTTTTAAGGAGGGACTGAGGCGTCCTTTTTTTTGTTAATAATGAAACTGAAGATCCAGTAGCACGAAGAGGCGGCATTTGTCTTCTCCGTTTATCGTTTTGGCCGAACATGTGATTGGAACTCCATGTGGTAGGCTTTTAGAGCATATTGTGGGACAAATGAGTGAGTAACCCACACATTTTATCTTCTGCTGGACACCAGGCTCCACGTTTTATTAATCTCCAGGCCTCATTATGTAAAATTTTGCCGTTCAAGTACTGCCATGAGTGCAAGTAACTATATTGTGTATAACTTAAAAATTTGGGAAAAGTTAAGTTTACTATCGCTAAATAAGTTATTATATGTAATGCCAGATTACCAAAATTTTGTGTTGTAATTTGATATTGGTGGCTATGCCAGGTTGTGGAATTGTACATGTAGTTGCAATTCGATAATTCTTCAGTATGTGTTTTCTATGCCAATTTGTTGGATAGTTATGGACTTCAGTTTTACCGTCATGTATTATTCTCAAGTAGTTATTGGCCAGGCCAGACTACGGGATTTTATGAGTTTTTGAGAATTGTGTTTTTCCCAAATTAAATGTTATATTTCCATATATATATATATATATATATATATATATATATATATATATATATGCTTTTATTAAGAGTCTAATTTTGTTCTTCCCAGATTACTGATAGTATCTGGTGTATATGCATATATGTTTATCTATCGATATCTTTTACTATATTATTCAATATTTGAATAATATTAATCCTTCTTGATATTTCTATGTATTAATGATATTTAAAATATATATATACAAGCTTACCCTTTATTGGGAATTTATTTCTTTTTGTATTTATAGATATTGATTGTGTTTGGGTATATGGGTTTGAATAATATTAGTCCTTCTTGATATTTCTATGTATTAATGATATTTAAAATATATATATACAAGCTTACCCTTTATTGGGAATTTATTTTATTTTTTTTGGTATTCATAGATATTGATTGTGTTTGGGTATATGGGTGTTTACATTTTTTTATTGGGAACTATTTGTGGTGTTTCAAGATATTTACTATATTTAAGGTATATATATAGAGGTATATGTTTGTTTTTTTTTGGAACCTTTGTACTTATCTCAATATAGTTACCAGCTCTGAGTATCTTGTTGTGTTTTTTTTTATTATTTGGATCACCTGGGTTTCATACCTCATTGAACCTGGCTATCCGTTGGTCTATCCGGATAAATTGTACCACCCCAGGTGTTGGTAAGTGAGTCTCGCTTTAAACTGTTTTTCTTTTGTTTTAATATTCTTTCAAATTAAATTTATTTCGGTACAATATGTAACGTACAAAAATGTTGTGATTACCTAAATTATAACCCTATATTCTCAGATTTTGGATTAATATAATATATTAGTAAGTAATTTGAAATATTAAGTATTTGATCTGTTGATTTGGAGTTTCCCGTTTGTTTTCCATAGTTAATTTTTTTGTATTTGCGAATTGCATTTTATCTCATGCATTTGCTTAACATCAACTATGCCTTCAAAATTAACCCATGGATCTGTACAGAACTTTAACAATTTCAAATTTAAGTATTTCAAATTTTGCAGTTATCATCGATTGGACAAAGGAAGTGCACTTAGTTCTAGAATATAAATAATACCTATCGACCAATGTTGATGACATTTTCTATGACAATACTTCAATAAATATGGAAGCCAGAAAAAAAATAATATAAGCATAAAGTAATTACAAATGTTCTGAAAAAATCCTGAAGTGTTAAAATGAATTTTGTAAAAATTAAATATGGCGTTCTACACTAAGTGTAATATCATCAAACGATAAAAAGAAAATCACTAAAATATTTTTTTATTATTATTCCAAACGGTATACACTATCACATAAAAAAATAAAATGTATGGTTTTTTCACTCTTTAATTTTTTTTTCTGTAAATACAAAAAATTGTTTAATTAAAATTTTAGCTAACAATATATTATTTTTTATAGTACAGCGATTTAATTTTAAAAACAATAAAAAAAAACCCAAAGCTATTCAGAATGAGAACTACCTACATGTACAAAACATTCATTACTTCAGTGAAGGGTTTGCTGGGCAATATAAAATGAAATACAACTTAATTTTTATCACATGTAACTGCACACCAGTAACTAACATTAAAATTTGAAATATTAAGTTTTTGATCTGTTAACTTGCTGGTTTCAGTTTGTTTTCCATAGTTGAATTTTTGATTTGCGAATTGCATTTTATCACATGCATTTGCTTAATAAAAACTATGTCTTTAACAGTAACCCATGGACTGTCCGAACTTCTAGCAGGCTCAATATCTACTTGGCTCATATGGAGAATTGTAGTGTTTGTCATTAAACTAGATGCAACATTAGCAAACTCTACTGAGTTTTTTACATTTTTAGTTTCAGATTTGCTCATAACTTCCATTAGAGACCAAGGATTTTACTCTTTCTCCCACCCTATCTACTACACGTTTGTCATGAGCTGAAGTAAAATATTTCTGCTAAAACTTTTTGTGAAATTTTTCTGAATGTATGTAAAGCAATCATGACATATATTTATTTTTAAACTGAGACGATGGATTATCACTGTAAATAATTTCATTTTGACAAATCATTATTTTTTATTATTATATCATATAATCTTATCAAAAGTGCGTATACAGAATTCATACCTTTATGTTTAGTATCGAAACAAATGAGAAAAGTAGTGCATTTGTTTTTGAAAAATAATGCTGCTGTAAATAATTGAACAGTTTCTCATGACCACAATCCTGATTGAATTTTGTTTTAACAATCGCAAGAATAAGCCATTGCAAGAACGGACCTTTTCTTTTCATTAATCTGTTATTTTATTTCATTCATTTATATTCATTGTTTTTTTTTTGTATTTCTTTCAATTAATTTATAATTTTGATATTATAATATGTGTCTTTCTCAATATTATTGTTACTATTTTTATTTGTATTATTATTATAGTTGTCATTACGCTATCATATTTCTCTATTTTAATATTATTATTATTATTATTATTACACTTTTAAACTCAGAAAAAAATTATTAAAAAAAATGTATATTACTTTGATTGTAATGGAGGGAGTATTGGAAGATGGAATCTGCAGAACCTAAATGAACTCCCACAGTATAAGGATACTATATTGTGGAACCTGCAGAACCTAAATGAACTCCCACAGTATAAGGATACTATATTGTGGAACCTGCAGAACCTAAATGAACTCCCACAGTATAAGGATACTATATTGTGGAACCTGCAGAACCTAAATGAACTCCCACAGTATAAGGATACTATATTGTGGAACCTGCAGAACCTAAATGAACTCCCACAGTATAAGGATACTATATTGTGGAACCTGCAGAACCTAAATGAACTTCCACAGTATAAGGATACTATATTGTGGAACCTGCAGAACCTAAATGAACTCCCACAGTATAAGGATACTATATTGTGGAACCTGCAGAACCTAAATGAACTCCCACAGTATAAGGATACTATATTGTGGAACCTGCAGAACCTAAATGAACTCCCACAGTATAAGGATACTATATTGTGGAACCTGCAGAACCTAAATGAACTCCCACAGTATAAGGATACTATATTGTGGAACCTGCAGAACCTAAATGAACTCCCACAGTATAAGGATACTATATTGTGGAACCTGCAGAACCTAAATGAACTTCCACAGTATAAGGATACTATATTGTGGAACCTGCAGAACCTAAATGAACTCCCACAGTATAAGGATACTATATTGTGGAACCTGCAGAACCTAAATGAACTCCCACAGTATAAGGATACTATATTGTGGAACCTGCAGAACCTAAATGAACTCCCACAGTATAAGGATACTATATTGTGGAACCTGCAGAACCTAAATGAACTTCCACAGTATAAGGATACTATATTGTGGAACCTGCAGAACCTAAATGAACTCCCACAGTATAAGGATACTATATTGTGGAACCTGCAGAACCTAAATGAACTCCCACAGTATAAGGATACTATATTGTGGAACCTGCAGAACCTAAATGAACTCCCACAGTATAAGGATACTATATTGTGGAACCTGCAGAACCTAAATGAACTCCCACAGTATAAGGATACTATATTGTGGAACCTGCAGAACCTAAATGAACTTCCACAGTATAAGGATACTATATTGTGGAACTTGCAGAACCTAAATGAACTCCCACAGTATAAGGATACTATATTGTGGAACCTGCAGAACCTAAATGAACTCCCACAGTATAAGGATACTATATTGTGGAACCTGCAGAACCTAAATGAACTCCCACAGTATAAGGATACTATATTGTGGAACCTGCAGAACCTAAATGAACTCCCACAGTATAAGGATACTATATTGTGGAACCTGCAGAACCTAAATGAACTCCCACAGTATAAGGATACTATATTGTGGAACCTGCAGAACCTAAATGAACTTCCACAGTATAAGGATACTATATTGTGGAACCTGCAGAACCTAAATGAACTCCCACAGTATAAGGATACTATATTGTGGAACCTGCAGAACCTAAATGAACTCCCACAGTATAAGGATACTATATTGTGGAACCTGCAGAACCTAAATGAACTCCCACAGTATAAGAATACTATATTGTGGAACCTGCAGAACCTAAATGAACTTCCACAGTATAAGGATACTATATTGTGGAACAAAAAATGAAGAAGCCATTCAATTTGTTCCTCATATAAATCCACAGCTTTTTAGCGATTTTGACCAAACTTGGCACACAGGTAGGGGTTGATACGGGGAGTGTCATAGGCTAGGTCAAAATCATCTGTCAGCTTTCTGTCTTTCTGTTTTTTCCTTATACAAATCCACACCGTTTGACCGATGTTGGCCAAACTTGGCACACAGGTAGGTCTTGATACGGGAAGTGTCATAGGCAAGGTGAAAAAAAAAATCTACCAGCTGTATGTTTGTTCCTTACAACTATATAATATAAAGTTGGTGTAGCATGGCACACTGGGTAACAGCTAGTCCAATATACAAATTATCAGTATATACAATACCGCTCTAACAGGAGATTAGCTCAATCAACTCAGGTGCTCAAGTATCTTAGCTACAGGTTCAGAATCGCTCTAAAACATTTTGTCTTCTAGTGTCCTCGTTCCAGGATCGGATTAGGACACATAACCCGCCCCTCGGCTTACCTAGCCTTCAATACGTGACTGAATATACAATAATGAAGCATCTATTTCTATAAGTATAAGACCCATACATATATTCTTATGCATTTCGACACGCAGAATCCGAATCCGTTTCACTCCAGCACGTCAGGTTTAAGGGCATTTGAAGGTCACATTTCGTATGAAGTCGTTAAAGAAGAAAAAAATAGAGCTTCCATGGTTTCAATGGTCGCTGATTTCGAATCCGAGGTTTGTTCCACCCCATCAGCGTAAAATAAAGTTCATTTCAGGGAAAAATATGTCTATTTTGCAAACATGAATTTTTGTCTGCAGATCATTTTTTTTTTTTTTTGCAAAATAAACAAATGTTTTCCTTAAAATGACTCTGATTTTGCGCCGGTAGGGTGAAACGGACTCCGGATTCTGATTCAGCGTGTCGAAATACATAAGAATGTATCTATGGTGTCTTTGGAAAATATCACTTGTTTCAATTTGTGTGCCTTTGTTATTGTAGTAAGATACCTGTACAGTACCTGTCCATCTGGAGAGTCTGTTACCAGACCGAACATTATTATATAAACCATCCCGATTACTACGAAGCATGATTCTGCTTCTCTTTGAAGCATTCTCCATCCAGGATGTCCCCCCCCCCCTAGTGAATAGGGTTTACGCCTCAGGGCTTCCTGTTCCTGTTCTAGGGTTTCCCAGGGGTTTAGGTTTCACCCTCTACACCAGTGGCTTCATCCGCTAGTCATCGGCATCACGTGTCTACACACGTGCCTTTCTAGGCGGGCTCTCTTACAAATCCTAGCATAATTGGATTTACCTACACCTCTACATAAAGATGTTGATTATATTACAATTTTTATCGATTAAATATATATAGTATATATACACATGAGTCTAATCGTGTATTTTCAATATCATGAAATGGTTTATTTAAAATAATAAAATCAGGGCATTAATTCTGATGGCAGTACTAAATCTACATTATTATTTCAGTCGCTGATTCGAAAAAATAAACATGACATCATGTTGTTTATGGATTATGATAGAAACGCGAAATCATAAAGATAAACATTTAATGTTTTCTCAATGATAAGATTTCGGAATAGAGTAAGTTTCTATAGAATAGAGCATAGGTAGACATAGTTACATAACTCGGGATAGGCTGTATGCTATACTTGGTTAAGGGGGAATACTACATTCCCGGTTTGGTGTTAACATTTCTTTTTTTATGTGCTTAAATCCTTCCTAAAGTAATCCATAATTATATCCAAGAGTGACAATGTGCCAGTACAGTTTTAAAATTTTGCCAAAATCCGGTTTTTCAACTCAAGTGCCGATACATTTCAAATTAAAACCCATTTTTTTTATCTCAATTACAAATAATTATTAAAAATATTAACTTTTAGGTACCTACATTAAACTTTAGAGTCGAGTTTTCTTAAAAGTATGTTTTTAAAATTGGCTATCGATTTAAATTTTCACCCGTTCATCTCAAAATTTTAACCGCAGATTCCTAATGATATTTGCTAGTAAAGTACATAACTTTTGTATTCATTGAATTCTAACAATTTTATGACCGAATTTTGAAGGATTTTTAATAGAAATCAAGAATTGTTCACTATGTTATAAAAAAATGTCCGACTCGCAGGAACTGCGTCATCTTAGCAAGGTTCAGTTCATCTCGAAGAAATGGAATAGATTAGCATCTCAAATCACAGGAAACTGACAGTAGCCAACTTACACAGAAGCGGATAATTCTTAATCTGTATAAGTCAATACAATTATGTACTGAAAACGTACTTACTCTTTGACTACTGCTGAGAAGGCTCTATTCTAAACAACCAAAAATTCGTTGTCATTTTAAGTATCTTGCTTTACTAGCAAATTCGTTTTACTGTTATAATCAACTGTAAATATGTGCTTCATGGCGAATAAAATTCCATTCTGTCGTGGGTTAAATCTTTCTATAAAATAAGAAATAACGATAACTTCAGTTGGAGGCTATGAGGAAGGTTATATAGATAGGAGAATTCAAAACAATGTACGCATACGTCATCATGATTAGCCACAGCCGCTCCAAACTTATTACTAATACCTTTCACCGTTTCTTAGCTTATTTTACTACAATACTAATTTTACTGATAAATGCAATTTAAAACAAAAAAAAAAACAATTAAAAAGTGAGATAAACAAAGAGAAAAATTCTTTCAAAACAAACACTTTTTAAGTTTTAAGCGCTTATATCTCCGATTAAGGTTGCCCCAACGAATTTTGCTTCAGAACCTTTTTTGCAGAGAATTTAGTAAGCATTCGACTGGTCACCTTCCACTTAGCACGATTTCCCAACCGTTATCGAGAAATTTACGAAAAATGTATGAAGATCCGAAAACGTTTCATGTCTATTAATAAAATATTTTTTTGGCGCATACTTCCTTAACTCCAAATATAACTAAAATTTAAAAATCTTAGTTGGGATTAATTTCCAAGTTGTAGAAAATATTTCAATTGAATCCCGCGATTCTAAGTAAACACATAAAAATAATGACTTACAAAAACATTGATTCCACTTTTCTCAAAAACGGTTACAGATATCGCCTTAAAAATCTTTTCATTCGTTTTCCAATGTTAAGAAACCTATAAAACAAGTACCTGCAAGCATATAAACTCAAAAACGTAAGCGTTACGATTTTTTTGCGCTAATTTCGCCCCAAACACTATCTTATAGTGGGCGGATTCTGCTGGCTAACGAACTTGACCTTTCAAATTAGAAGACAGATTTTTGTACCAAATTTCGTTAAAATCGGACCATTTTTGAGCTTGGTAGAGCGTTAACAGACAATCATATATATATATATACAAATTTGGGCCACCTATATTTTCGTGATCTACGGGGTCTGAAACGTGAAAGTTTGTAGTCGGCACTTCCGGATTGCGTCGTGAGGTCAACCTCATAAGCGGGTTCTCACTATGGAGATAAGGAGTAACCGCGCTAAAATTAACGTCTCGTAAAACTGTACTTTGCTAGATTTAACCTTTTTCTTTCAAAATAATTTTAGTTTTTGTTCTTTATTAAAAATTGGGAGGTCCAGTGGCGTGAGCACTTAACACTCTGAACCAAAGGTCGTCGGTTCGATTCCCACTTTGGGGTGGTGGCTTTTCTTTAGAAAAAAGAAAAAGAATCAGCCCTAACCTGGCTAGAAAAGGGTGGTAACCTATAGGTAACCCGCTTCAAAATTCTTAGTTAATAATAATGGACGTTAAAATTTAAATAAATCAATATTAAAAATTGCCGCGTGCAGCCTATCGCCTGTGAATATATATATATATATATATATATATATATATATATATATATATATATATATATATATATATATATATATATATATATATATATATATATATATATAGGAGGCTAGGTGGCGGTGAGTGCGAAGACTTGTGCACTTAACACTCCGTGCCAATGGTCTTGGGTTCGATTTCCACTATGGGGTCGTTCCTTTTCTTCGTAAATTTGGCACACAGATAGTTCTTGATACGGGGATTGTCATAGGCTAGGTCAAATTAAACTTTTCCCTGTAAGAAATAGGTTGTATGATGGATAGATCCGCGGACGACATCCTGATAAACACCATCCCGACCGACTAGTTCCTATGTAAAACGCTATAACTAACTCCACTCTTTAATCTACAATGATTTTACCTATGATAATTTGACGGTTTCGATAGTACGGTAACCTCGTGAGTTAATGGCCATAGCTACGGAACCCTCGTGTAACATCGTCCGGACGTAGACGAACCGTTACAGTTTTAGCGTCTTACTTGGCCATAGCTAAGACATATCCATGTCAAAAAATAGGATTTCGTTCGTCAGATACAGCGCCGCAATTTAGTTTTGGAAGAATTAAATTTTTCTTTTTGGTTAGTTTAATATCCCACATAAAACTTGGGTAATAAACATGAGTCATAAGGTATGGCATAAAGAATAGAATAATATTAATTTATTTGTTATCTATAAATTTGACTACATAAAGTATTATTACCTCTTAATATATAAAGGCAATGTTCTCATCGAATAGAACAAACACCGACATAGTTATATAACTCTGACTACGGTGTATTGTATACTTGGTTAATATATTAAACTATGAATGGTAAAGCAATAAGGGGAGTTGTAAAAGGTTATTATATATCGTATAGCTGTTGTATTTTCCTTTATTGTAGCAATAGAGCCAATGCTATAAAGATAGAGGATAATGGTGGACTTCGGACAATACATTCTCTATACAATCCTCTCTATGCTACTTCTCTATATATACACATTTATAGAGTCGATATATCCACAGGACCTGCTCGATATAGAGCTAGGAAAACTAGTGTAGTAATCTCTGATACTTCATTATGGAATATTGTTCTGTTTGTATTAGAACATTGTTCTCAGAGTATTATCATCAAACAACAAATCAATAGAATTTTAGATAAACAATAAAAACAAACATAGAAATAAAATACATAAGATACAACCAGCATGAGCTCCGTATAATAACCCACTTTTAACACGTGTGCTTCCTCCTTCCATTGGGAGGAAATCAGATGACGAGGTTGACCTCATGACCCAATCCGGAAGTGCCGACTAGAACATTTCATCTTTCATAATCCATATATCACGAAAATAACGTTGGTTCAAATTTACATATACAGTAGACTCTCCCTTACCCGGCGTTCTCTAATCCGTCGCTCTCTCTAATCCGGCGGTCTCCGAGAGGAATGAGTGACGGATCTCGGAACTGGCCGGAGCTAGATCTGCTAGAGGGTTCCTAGAAAACCTTCCCTTCCTAGCTAGCCAAACATTTTTTTGATGGTATTTCATTGAATGGAAGTCAACGAAGGCATATATGTTTCGTTGTAGACGCAGCAACTTGTGTTTATACTAAGAAAATAAATGTTTCTACTAAAGCACCTGCTGCTGGAACACCTAATTATCCATGTAACTAGTTTTTGATATTCTAATAATATTTATATACATATGTGATTTCGTTAGTACAGTGAAACCTCCTGTAACGGACACCTCCAAATAGCGGACACCTCTATGAACGGACAGAATATCCATGGTCCCGGCGAAAACCCCTTTAAATCAATGCATTAGCACCTCCCAATAGCGGACCCTCTACTTACGGACAACGGACACCTAAAATCGGACCCATATAGCTGATTTCAACTCTCAATAGCGGACAGCAGGGTAACGTATTTAATAGGATTCTCAGTATCTCAAGAAAAAGCACACCCTGGCGGGCATTGCTAGTAAAATGCATAGGAAATGTCAAGAAAAACCTTACCCTACAGTTCCAGGAACAACATCTTGTTTTGTTGCACCATTTTTCAGCAGGTTTTATTCAGTTAGTGTCTAGTCATGAACTCCGAAAAGAACTCGTGTAACTCTAATAAATAAAGTGGAAGTTTTAAAAGTGTATGATAGTTTATAGCTTTGTGTTAGAGACCTGGGCGCGAAGTTTGATGTCGGCAAAACGCAGACGTCAAACTTGGCGTAGTTTTTAGAACGATATGTGGTGAAAGTGCTTCGGTTAATGTTGATTTAGTTCTAGATAGGAAAAACCAAATAGGATTACATTTGCCATGAATAAGAGGCTAAAAATATTTAGCTTATAAAAAAAAGTTAACAAAGAAGCATGGATGACAACGCCTATAATGAGTGAATGGCTAAATACTTTCGATCAGAGAATGCGACATGGAAAACGGCGCTTCTAACTGAATTTTCTAATCCGACGATACCCCGGTCCCGACGACGCCAGATTTGGGAGGGTCTACTGCACTTATTTATGTCTGGTCGCTCTCTCGCTGGCTGAAAAATGGTTCGATTTTTATCAAATTTGCTACAAAAATCTTTCCTGTAATTTCGAATGTCAAGTTCGTTAACCACCAGAATACGTCCACTGGAACATGTTCTTTTCGAACGAAATTCGCTGAAAGTTCCCTTCTTATAGGTTATCTAATGTTGGAAACGAATGAAACCATTTTCAAGGAAATACCAGCAATTGTATGTGAGAAAATTGGATTAAAATAGGTTTTCAAATTATTTTTCGATTTGGGTACTTTTAATCGTTAAATTTCATTGAAATATTTACTACATGTTTGAAATTAATCTAAACTAAGATGTCTAAATTTTGGTTTCTCTTGGAGGTGAGGAAGTATTAGAAAAAAAATGTTATAATAGACATGAAAAGTTTTTGAATATTTGAATATTTTCTTAAACTCAAAAACGGTTAGAAGATCGTGGTAAGTGGAAGGTGATAATTCGGACCATTGTCCATAGGAAGTAAACCTGTTTATGATGTCGTAATTCGCAAGTAACATGCCACAAGAGAACTGTGGGGCAGATGCAGTATAGGTACCTGATTCTTGACCATATGACACCCTAACTGGTGGTCTCTACATCGCTCCGGCCACCTGATGTTCCCCTCTGCTGGTACCCATTAACGGCTGGAAGGTACCCCTACACCGACCCCCGAACGAGGCCACTCGAAGATGGAATCCTACATTCCCTTCCCTAGTCCCTAACCCAGACCCTCCAGTACTCGAGTCTACTGCTGTACCACAGTGCCATACTATGCCCCCAAGGTGTAAGCAAGTAGCTTGAGCTAATCTCTTCCACCTACAATACTGATTATTACCCCGGACAATGGCTATTGTTCTGCGGAGCTAGGCCTTGCTGTGCGCACCTTGGTATCCTATTACACTTACACATGGAGCTTTATGGTGAGATTATTTCAAACTCTCATAGCTATCATGCTCTTATTGGCGAAGCATTCTCATATTTGGCATCCAAAAACTAACTGCAGAAAATGTTTTCAAAAAACTATTTTTGAGTGACATCATTTCCTTCATGATCTTCTCTCTCTCTTTCTCT